>JAVIAB010000159.1:48235408-48362908 GCA_032433765.1 Megaustenia siamemsis
ACAGAAGAGACAAATGGCGAGATTTGATAAAATATCTTTACAAGGATGAAAACTACTAGAATAAAAATTTAAATAAGAGTAGGAAGAGTATCTGGGTCTATGCCATATGGGCCGGCTACAGCTGAATATCACCAAGCTTGTTCAATCTATACACTGAGCAAATCTTTAAAAACATCATAGAGATGCCAGGCCTAAACATTAATGGAAAGATAATCAATAACCTGAGATATGCTGATGATACTGTACTACTAGCAGAAAATCCTAAAGATCTACAACAACTAAAAAAAAACTATCTTTTACGTCACATAGTACCATTGCTGGTGTATGACGGGGGCAACGATAGAACCAGAGAAATAAAGCCGCTTGGTCAAAGCAGTCGCCACGACGTGTGAGACTCAGATTTTTATTTCACCCCCGATAGAAAAAATCCTTTCTGTCTACCGCGGCTTCGAACACCGAACGTCGGCTTTTCAGCCAGCGGAACAGTGGTTTTAGCCGCACGGCACGAAGATCTACCAACAATTACTGAAATTAACAGTTTTTTAATTTTAATTAATTAATTAACTTTTAACATTAATTACATTGTATCAGATGTGAAGTACATATTGTAATAGATGTGAAGTACAGATTGTATCAGATGTGAAGTACAGATTGATTGTAATACGGGAGGTAAAAAAGTAATGCACACCCATTTTTTTCTCGGCTAATAATAAAGATAGGAATATGAAATTTGCACACTTGGAATATGACGTTCCAATTATGTGTACCAAATTGCACAGCATTCTGATAAATATTACGCAATCTATGAACCGTTAAAATGGAGCTTGTCAACAATGTCCGTTACAAACAGCGAATTGTCATAGAATTTCTGGTGCGGAAAAAGAAACTGTGGCAAACATTCATAAACGACTGTGTGCAGTGTACAAATGTTCAGCAGTCGATAGGAGCACAGTTAGTCGCTGGTTCAGAAAATTAAAGCTGCAGAAGTGTACGAGTGGAGCTGCATGATTTACCGCGTTCTGGACGTGTTGCCTCGGCTACCAGCACAGACATGTTAAACCGGGCTGATGCCATTATTCGTAAGGATAGGCGTATCACTAGTCAGCAATTGGCATTGCAGCTTACAGTCAGCAAGGGAAGTGCAATCGCAATTTTTAAAACTCTCGGATATTCAAAGATTTGCGCTCGATGGGGTTCCTTGGTGCCTAACAAATGATCACAGAGTTCAAAGGAAAACATTCTGTTCTGAATTGTTGGAGCATATCGGTGTTGAATGAGAAATGTTTTTGTCAAAAATTGTAACCGGTGACGAAACGTGGGCACATTATTATGAGCCTGAAACAAAAATGCAGTCATGGAATGGCATCATCCACAGTCACCAAAGAAAAAAATTCAAAACATCTCCATCAGCCGGAAGGTGATGATCACTGTCTTCTGGGACTTTGATGGTGTGATTCTTGTTGATGTAATGACAAGAGTGAGACAATCAACTCGACAGCTTACATCATACACTGACAAAACTCAAAAATCGGTTCCTCAGAGTTCGGCTAATAGCCATCTGCAGATTTGTTGCTTCAACATGACAATGCACGCCCTCACACAAGTCTGGTAACACGGGAAGCAATTCAATAAACAAATTTGGTTGGACTGTACTGCCCCATCCTCCTTACAGCCCTGATCTGGCTCCCTCAGATTTCCATCTGTTTGGACCACTCAAAAAATTCCTGCGTGGGCACACTTTGACAATGATGAGGGTGTGATCCGTGCAGTTAAAAAATGGCTACGCGAGCAGGACAAAACTTTGTACAAACGAGGCATTCATGACCTAGTTTCGCGTTGGCGTAAGGCAATACGCTTGGACGGAGATTATGTTGAAAAATAGGTAGTGTAAAGGGGATGTTCAGCTACAATCTGTGAAAATTTCACACATTTTGCCCGAATAGATTCAGAGAAAAAAATTGGTGTGCATTACTTTTTGACCTCCCTACGTAAATATAGATTGTACAATAGCAGGTTGATTGTTGTGATGTTTTCTCTTCAGAATTGAAAATGGCAAGCGCTGATCTGGCCTGGTTGATCATTAGGAACAACTCGTCAACTCTGCTCAAGAGGAGCAGGCAGTACATGAGCTTGGTGAGTCGTCTCAAACATGGCACACTACAGTTGTGCATAGCTTTATTATACTTATATATATGCTGATGATACAGTCTTAACTGCTAAGAGTCCAAAATGAGTTACAAGAAATGTTAGACATTTTAGTGAAAGAAAGCAAAAATAAAGGACTCAGCCTTAATAGCAAAAAGACAGCGGTAATGGTAACAACAAAGGAAAATACTTCACCTCAGTGCAAAATAAAGACAAGTGGAACAATATTAAAACGGGTAAATGAATTTAAATATTTGGGAACTTTTCTTAACCTCATATGGTAGATGTACAACAGAGGTGAGATGCAGAATGGCTCAGGCAAAAGCAGCTTTCCAAAAATTGAGGAAGATACTATGCAATCCATTTTTGACAATAGAATCAAGAAAAATTCTTAATGTTATGTAGAGCCAGTCATAATCACCATGTAATGAGAGAACAGCTGGAATATATTGTAACAACTGGAAAATTGAGGACGAAGAGATAGAGGGAAGCAAAGAAAAAAAATACCACCAGACAGCTTAAGAGAATGGCTTGGCAGAAGGTCAAAACAGAAACGATAAATAATTCGAGATAGAAAGTTGTGGAGAGACATGATCACCTACGCCAGCAGGCCCGGTACTTGATATGTTATATATATGGCCTTTGTTGTCTTGACAGACGGTTAGTAGTACTTATAACTCAGTTTGGTCAAATTTAGTGTCTTATGTTAGATTCTGTTTTACTGAACAGCTTCTCTCGTGGCTGAATCTGCCAATATTGGATAGACATCCATCTACAGAATGAACAAGATGTATTTGTGGTGCCTGGCCTTGTCTCCTTTCTCCTGCCCCTTTTGTCTTCTGATATCAGCACTTTCTCAAATGTTTCCTCTGTGCTATTTTTTATTTTTGTTCTCCGTGCACTACGATCTGCAGCCAGATTTTCCCAATTTCTTCCATTGATCTTTCAATTTATGTTACATTGTTCACTTTAGTTTTTTTAAAAAGAAGGCTGCAAGTAGAGGCAGAAAGCCAGTATTTTGTTCTGTCCCTTTTGTGTAAAGCTGTCATCAATCTTTGTAGGGGTGAATGTTACGCCACACTACTTGCTCCAGCTTTACACCAGCACTGCTATTATTTGCCTGCTCCCTACTTATTTGGTACATCTTTTGGTAGTCGTTAATTACAAATGTTCACAGAATTGCTCACTTCACACAACTATTCACTTGCAGGAGCCCAACAATTTGAAAAGCCGCAACTCTTTCCGCTACAACGGACTTATCCCCGCAAGACTGTCGCGTTGAGCCCGTCAAGGATGGCAAAGGTGTTGTTCTCATCACTCACTCGCAAGACAAGGTGAGTGGACATACCTGCATCTTTTTGTTGTGTAGATCAAGTCAGATCTAGCCTTTAATCAGCTGCTGTTATTATAGGGATTTTGATCAACTAGAATTTGACAACTTCCGGGAGCAATGAAAAACCAAATTGATTAATTTTTTTCCCAACAACTGCCTTTTTTTTTTTTGGCTAAGGACTCACACTGTAATGCATTTTCACGGAGAAGTTTAAATATGATTTACGATACCACGCCATCGAAGAAAACAACACAGTCATGCTTACGGATTTTAAATCGACTCTGCAAGCACTGGGAAACAAACACAAACAACAAAAACTCACAGCTTATCATAGATACAAACTCATATATACGGAAAATGATACTGCAGATACGTAATGCAATGGATCCCTGGACCTCAATATACAGGAAATGATACGGCAGATATGGTAATGCAATGGATCCCTGGACACTCAAATATACCAGGAAATGATACGGCAGATACGGTAATGTAATGGATCCTGGACACTCATATACCAGGAAATGATACGTCAATACGGTAATGCAATGGATCCTGGGACACTCAAATATACCAGGAAATGATACGTCAGATACGGTAATGCAATGGATCCTGGACACTCAAATATACCAGGAAATGATACGGCAGATACGGTAATGCAATGGATCCTGGGACACTCAAATATACCAGGAAATGATACGTCAGATACGGTAATGCAATGGATCCTGGGACACTCAAATACCAGGAATGATACGTCAGATACGGTAATGCAATGGATCCTGGGACACTCAAATATACCAGGAAATGATACGGTAATGCAATGGATCCCTGGACACTCAAATATACAGGAAATGATACGTCAGATACGGTAATGCAATGGATCCTGGGACACTCAAATATACCAGAAATGATACGGTAATGCAATGGATCCCTGGACACTCAATATACCAGGAAATGATACGGTAATGCAAAGGATCCCTGGACACTCAAATTACCCAGGAAATGATACGCCAGACACGGTAATGCAATGGATCCCTGGACACTCAATATACCAGGAAATGATACGCCAGACACGGTAATGCAATGGATCCCTGGACACTCAAATATACCAGGAAATGATACGTCAGCCGGTAATGCAGTGGATCCTGGACACTCAAATATACCAGGAAATGATACGGCAGATACGGTAATGCAATGGATCCCTGGCACTCAAATAAACCAGGAAATGATACGGCAGATATATTAGCTAAGAGAGGATCCAAACACAGATACATACATCCATCAGACACAGCCAAAACAAGTTATAAACTCCAACAGTAGGAAGAGTGGCTGAATGGATGGGCCTTAAGGGAAAAGGGAGAGAGCTTTTTAAATATATGGCAAGACCAAATCCACAAGACAACATCAACAACCTAACAAGAAGAGACTAAACCACCATCTTCAGACTGAGAACAGGACATGTTATGCTGAATAACCACATTAATAGAATACAACAAAAGCATACCCCAGTATGTCACTCTGTAATCACCCACAAGAAACTGTAGAACACCACCTGTTTCAATGTCCAGAGCTCACTGACATCAGAACAACACTATTTCCTCAACGCCCTCCAAACAGAATACTGTACGGACCCACAGCAGAACATAGAAATACCTGCAGATACTACTACATGGCATTGGGCCGAAGGGCATCAGCTCAAAGGTAGCTGGATCCATAACAACAACATGACAGAGAAGTCACATGACTTGTGTTACTATTTATTATGTTAAGTGTTGAAGACCTATGCTCCACAGGGAGCTGAATGTTGAAGACCTATGCTCCACAGGGAGCTGAAAGTGTTGAAGACCTATGCTCCACAGGGAGCTGAATGTGTTGAAGACCTATGCTCCACAGGGAGCTGAAAGTGTTGAAGACCTATGCTCCACAGGGAGCTGAATGTGTTGAAGACCTATGCTCCACAGGGAGCTGAATGTGTTGAAGACCTATGCTCCACAGGGAGCTGAAGTGTTGAAGACCTATGCTCCACAGGGAGCTGAAAGTGTTGAAGACCTATGCTCCACAGGGAGCTGAAAGTGTTGAAGACCTATGCTCCACAGGGAGCTGGAAAGTGTTGAAGACCTATGCTCCACAGGAGCTGAAAGTTTGAAGACCTATGCTCCACAGGGAGCTGAAAGTGTTGAAGACCTATGCTCCACAGGGAGCTGAAAGTGTTGAAGACCTATGCTCCACAGGGAGCTGAAAGTGTTGAAGACCTATGCTCCACAGGAGCTGAAAGTGTTGAAGACCTATGCTCCACAGGGAGCTGAAAGTGTTGAAGCCTATGCTCCACAGGGAGCTGAAAGTGTTGAAGACCTATGCTCCACAGGGAGCTGAAAGTGTTGAAGACCTATGCTCCACAGGGAGCTGAAAGTGTTGAAGACCTATGCTCCACAGGAGCTGAAAGTGTTGAAGACCTATGCTCCACAGGGAGCTGAAAGTGTTGAAGACTATGCTCCACAGGGAGCTGAATGGCCATAGCGAGAGAGACATTAGTTCTTCCTTCTTGACATTCCATGGTGTGCCACAACGGCCATGCTGGGATATACCATTTATCCTATATTCTCACTCCTATATTCTCATTCCTATATCTCACTCCTTTATTCTCATTCCTATATTCTCACTCCTATATTCTCACTCCTATATTCTCACTCCTTTATTCTCATTCCTATATTCTCACTCCTATATTCTCATTCCTATATTCTCACTCCTTTATTCTCATTCCTATATTCTCACTCCTATATTCTCACTCCTATATTCTCATTCCTATATTCTCACTCCTATATTCTCATTCTATATTCTCACTCCTATATTCTCACTCCTATATTCTCATTCCTATATTCTCATTCCTATATTCTCACTCCTATATTCTCATTCTATATTCTCACTCCTATATTCTCACTCCTATATTCTCACTCCTATATTCTCACTCCTATTTCTCACTCCTATATTCTCACTCCTATATTCTCACTCCTATATTCTCATCCTATATTCTCACTCCTATATTCTCACTCCTATATTCTCATTCCTATATTCTCATTCCTATATTCTCACTCCTATTTCTCACTCCTATATCTCACTCCTATATTCTCATTCCTATATTCTCACTCCTATATTCTCACTCCTATATTCTCACTCCTATATTCTCACTCCTATATTCTCATTCCTATATTCTCACTCCTATATTCTCATTCCTATATTCTCATTCCTATATTCTCATTCCTATATTCTCATTCCTATATTCTCATTCCTATATCTCACTCCTATATTCTCACTCCTATATCTCACTCCTATATTCTCATTCCTTTATTCTCACTCCTATATTCTCACTCCTTTATTCTCACTCCTATATTCTCACTCCTATATTCTCACTCTATATTCTCACTCCTATATTCTCATTCCTATATTCTCACTCCTATATTCTCACTCCTATATTCTCACTCCTATATTCTCACTCCTATATTTCTCACTCCTATATTCTCACTCCTATATTCTCACTCCTATATTCTCACTCCTTTATTCTCACTCCTATATTCTCACTCCTTTATTCTCACTCCTTTATTCTCCCTCCTTTATTCTCACTCCTTTATTCTCACTCCTTTATTCTCACTCCTTTATTCTCACTCCTTTATTCTCACTCCTTTATTCTCACTCCTATATTCTCACTCCTATATTCTCACTCCTATATTCTCACTCCTATATTCTCACTCCTATATTCTCACTCCTATATTCTCACTCCTATATTCTCACTCCTATATTCTCACTCCTTTATTCTCCTCCTTTATTCTCACTCCTATATTCTCACTCCTATATTCTCACTCCTTTATTCTCACTCCTTTATTCTCACTCCTTTATTCTCACTCCTTTATTCTCACTCCTATATTCTCACTCCTATATTCTCACTCCTATATTCTCACTCCTATATTCTCACTCCTATATTCTCACTCCTATATTCTCACTCCTATATTCTCACTCCTTTATTCTCACTCCTATATTCTCACTCCTTTATTCTCACTCCTATATTCTCACTCCTATATTCTCACTCCTATATTCTCACTCCTATATTCTCACTCCTATATTCTCACTCCTATATTCTCACTCCTTTATTCTCATTCCTATATTCTCATTCTATATTCTCATTCCTATATTCTCATAAAACGATGCAGGAAACACAAATGAACTATCATCAATAGCCAGCAAAATTGGGCTTGAGGTCAATCATGAAAAGACTAAAGTCATGAAAAGTTTAATTCCAACAAGTGACAAAATATACATGGAAACAAACCAGTAGAAGAGATCGATCACTTCATCTATCTTGGAAGTCACATTGATCGAGAAGGGGATACGAGCAAAGAAATTAGAATCAGACTGGCTAAAGGCAGCAATGTCTTTCAGAAGCCTTGAAAAATTTGGAAATCAACTCATTAACACAAAACTTAGGCTATTCAAATCAATGTACTATCAACCCTTACGTATGCGTGTGAAAGCTGGAAAACAACAAGAGATATAGAAACAAAGTTGAACGCATTCGAAAATAAATGTCTAAGAAAATACTTGGTATAGAATGGAACGAATTCAAACAAACGAGGAAATTAGAGAAATCGCCAATCAACCACTAATATCTTCAGTAATAAGAAAAGACGATGGTCATACGTTGGACATGTGATGAGAAGAGATAATAATCGAATAGCAAAGCAAGCCCTCATATGGAAACAACAGGTAAAAGAAAAAGAGGAAGACCCGGGAGACACTGAGAAGAACATTGATGAGAGAGGCAAGAGCAGCAGGAATCGGCTCCCTCAATGAGATAGACTGCTTGCACAGAACAGAGACAGATGGCGAGATTTGATAAATATCTTTAAAAGAAAACTGCTAGAACAAAAATTCATATAGGAGAAGGTGTATCTTGGTCTACGCCCCTATGGGCCGGTTACGGCTCGAAGGTCAATAGATAGATATTCTCATTCCTATATTCTCACTCCTATATTCTCACTCCTATATTCTCACTCCTTATTCTCACTCCTATATTCTCACTCCTTTATTCTCACTCCTTTATTCTCACTCCTTTATTCTCACTCCTTTATTCTCATTCCTTTATTCTCATTCCTTTATTCTCATTCCTTTATTCTCATTCCTATATTCTCACTCTATATTCTCACTCCTATATTCTCATTCCTATATTCTCACTCCTTTATTCTCATTCCTTTATTCTCATTCCTTTATTCTCACTCCTATATTCTCACTCCTATATTCTCACTCCTATATTCTCACTCCTATATTCTCATTCCTATATTCTCACTCCTATATTCTCTGCAATTAAAAAGTTTTATTTTTTGTGTCCACAATTAGGTCTCCGCAAGCCGTCCAAGACACTGACCCGTGTTGAGCTGAAGAAAGACCCGCGTCGTACCATCGCCACCATCCGCAGGACACTTCAGAAAACAATTATCGCAAAGACCATCAACGCTTCTGTGCGCAGGACCTGTGCTATTCTCAGGAGCCAGAAGCCGGTGGTCATCAAAAGCAAACCAGAACGGCCAGAAGATAGCTTGTTCTGTATTTAATGTCTGATAAAGCTTCAAATGTTTCTCATTCTTTTCTTCATGTTCTATTTTTGTTTTGTGTTAGTGGAATGATGGGCATTTTATTCTGTTTTAACTGCAGATTACGCTACGGTAGTAAAATAAAAACTGGCACATGGTTGCGTTTTTGGCTAAAATTAACCATAAAGCAGGAAATGATTACTGTAAGTGATCCCCATGTCCTGTCCTGGGACACACTGACATGAAAGTTCCTAGAAAATGTGATTTTTCAAAACTGAAATGCTAAAGTGGTGATTTATGTTTCCTAATCTAATATTCCACCAATCCATCTTTTGTTCTACTGCTGTTTCTAGTGTTTCACATACTCCACCATCATCTTTGCTCTACAGCTGTTTCTAGTGTTTCACATATTCCACCAATCATCTTTTGCTCTACAGCTGTTTCTAGTGTTTCACATATTCCACCAATCCATCTTTTACCATACAGCTGTTTCTAGTGTTTCACATATTCCACCAATCCACCTTTACCCTACTGCTGTTTCTAGTGTTTCACATATTCCACCAATCCACCTTTTACCCTACTGCTGTTTCTAGTGTTTCACATATTCCACCAATCCTTCTAATGTTCGGAGTGCCCATTCTGTCTCATGTTATTTTCCAAGGTATGTCCTGAATCAATGTTTACCTTGCACCACCAGTGGGTGGACTAGACACTCAGGGACCACCACGAGAATGGCTTGGCAGAAGGTCAACAACAGAAATGGTAAATAACTGTCGAGATCGAAAGTTGTGGAGAGACATGATCACCTACGCCAGCAGGCATGGTACTTGATGATGATATACTCCAGGCATGTTTTAATTCCATGGGAGCCACGATAGCTGAGTGGTTAGTGAACTGGACTACATAGGACAAGGGGTAGGGTTCGATCCCAACCGACGGCTTCCGGTTCACCCAGTCTTAAAATGGGTACCGGATTTTTTTCTCTTCTCTTCTCTCGATCCTAATATTTACTCCTTATACTACACAATGATATGTCTCATCAATAAATTCGAGACCTACTTCTTTAACTAGTCTAACTCTCTATACGAATTGGGCTCCACGAGCCATTGACTTACGCCTATATACTATGTGTCTACCTCACCCTGTCTGTCACTAGTTCTCCACAGCTCCCATTTGTGCACAAACTTTCTCCTCTAACCCTAACTGTGGAGATCCGTGAGCCATTACAGGCTACCGCCTCCCGGCGACACCGTTCTCATGCAGTCTCCATCACTCCATGTGATAATCTTGTCTTCCAGCCTCGCACATGGAATTATATACTTCGTCTCTGAACCACTCAAATTACTTTACGTCATCTCATGCTCTGTCCCTTAATTAATCACAACTCCCCTACGTCATCTCCTCCCATCCAAGTTCACACTCTCAATCAGTCACGAGACTTCCGCTATCCTGCCTGAACATTGTTCTATTCACATCTCCCGTGACCTATCCTCGTACTATATTCACTCACTCACCTCAACAATCCCCTTCTCTCCTTCTCATTTTCTGTTACACTACTACTAGTAGTGAAGTCTACTGCTACTATTACTACTACTAATACTACCACCACTACTACTAGTAGTAAAACTACTACTACTGATACTAGCGATAGTAGTGGCAGTAATAGTAAATTTACTACTGCTATTAGTGGTAGTAGTAGCAGTGGTACTAAATTTACTACTACCACAATCACTACTACTATATAGTATATTATAGTAGCAGTAATAGCAATAGCAGATGGCAAAAGAACTAGGGGGCGCCCAAAACCTCGATTTGTAGATGTGTGTAAATGCGACATAGACTCTGAACATAAACCCTGCAGAATGGGAAGACATAGCTGCAGACCGCAATCTTTGGAAATACACCCTAAAGCTGCAACTCAAACAAGAAGCAGACAGATTCATAGAAAAGGAGAATACACGACGAATGTAAATGAAAAAAAAATTCCTAGGGGCGCTGCAAAATCTATAGTTACTATGTCTGATGGAGGCTACTGCTAATGCAACAGCTACTACTACTACACTACTACTACTAATACTACTACAACTACTATTACTACTACTATTGGTCGTTTCAAATCTAAATGTTCACGATTAACATGAAATATCTCCTCTTTCCCTGCACTTACAAACTTGATTTTTGCATCTGGCCTTGTTTTTCCAAGGTCCCACCGATTTCACAAAATTTAATGATGTAGGAAGTATGCTTCATCATGAAGCAGCACTTTCCTTTGATCTCAGTGAATTTACGGATCTTTTTGCTCCTGGAGAAAATAATTTACCGTACATTAATGGGAAATCAGCTTCTCGACATAGGCGTCTCTACACAACTTGAAAGTTGGAGGCGTTTATCAACTGTTTACTTTCTATTGTTTACTTTCTTTAAAATACTATAAGAATGTCAATGTTATAGCCTTTACAGACGGTCTAAAACAAATCAGCGTATAAACAGTTCCATTAATGAAAACTATTTAAACAATATACAACAAAGAATACATTTAAAAAAATTAATTATCCGTTGCGAGCGATAACGAGCATGACATATCAAGCAAAGTTATTGTTTATGGGTACGCATGTGACTAAAGAGTCCGATGTAAGCACGGGATCCTCTTCACTGTAAAGAGCTACATTGTTCGTTTTATGTCTTTCCATGTGACTTTCATTATTTTACGTAAACAAGACATATGAAAGTGATTTAGTTTCTTTGCATGCCTGCAGTACACATATCAAGAATCTTTACATTTTCAAAACGTTATCAACTTTAGCTAAAGATTGATCATGCGGACATATAAAAACGTCCATTATTATTTCATTTATTCTGAATCAGAGGAGTCTAACATATTGATTACTAATCTGGGCTGAACGAACGATAGTCCATCTTTTTTCCAATAGTCATTTTCTTCTTTTAAGACATGATCTTCACATTTGCACCAAAAATCTTTGTCAATCTGTGATAGAGCAGCATATGTCAGTCCTTTTATATCGCATAGTTTAAAACTTGTATTCTCAGCTGCCACCTGCCCTTTAATTTTTGCCCAAACGAGTTCAATGGGGTTTAATTGTGGATGATAAGGGGGCAGTCTCAAGCACGTATGACCATGCTGTTGAATGATTTTGTCTATTTGGAATACTTTGGTCTTTTGCGATTTCTTAACAAGTGACAGTAATTCAGGTTTCAAAAATCCCTCGTTAAATGAATTCCTTCCTTTCTTAGCCAAATCTTTATAACATCTTTTGTACTGGTAGATGTAGGAATTTTGTCTTCTTCTGCCACAGCGTTGTGGTACGACGCGTTGTCCATTACCAGACAGGATGGTCTGTCTAGAATTGGAAGAAGAGTATTTTCAATCCACTCTCTAAATATATGGCCATTCATCTCGGTGTGATAGTCCCTGTTGTCAGTATAATTAAAGGTGAATATAAGTTCTGCATTTTTCACCAACCTTCTTTTCGGCTGCCTGCATGTGCCATTATAATACGCTGTCCTTTTCCAGTGGGTACACATCTTTTAATACTTCCATCTGATAACTGCCATTCCTTTGCACTTGTGTGGTGAGAATTTATCCAAGATTCATCTAGAAATACAATATCATAACCTTGGTTACGCATTTCCCGTACTTCACGTAAATATTTACTCCTCATAGAAACTAAGTGCGGCTTCTCGCAGATGACATTTCTACCACTATCGTACTTTCTAAACGTAAAACCGATGCTTCTAACAGTTCTCCATAATGTTGTTTTCGACACAACAATGTCATTTTCTGCTCTCAGTCGAATTTTCAGTTTTCTTAAAGTCACAGTTTCTTTGGAATCGAACATTTTACAAATTGCTCTTCTAATCACTTCCTTGTCAAAACTATCTACTACTTTCTTTCTTCCTAGCGTCCTAGTCTTGATTGAACTGGACACTCCGTTAGCTTTAAGCACTTGTTTGAAAAAGCGTTTGCTTATACCCAATGCGTGAATAGTTCTCTTTTCTGGCTTTGAGATGCTTCGATACAGTTTTCCACGCTTAGCTTCTATGCAAAAATATGTATACACCTTTATTGCCACTGATTGCAATGTAAGGAACTTTACTTTTATACCCATTGACTAACAGATCACAAATTTAACGAAATTACCCAATAATTAGGAAACGCCGTTGCACATAAATCACAACAAAACGACAGGAAATGGGATGCCCGGATATAAAATTATAACTATGACGCGTTTTATGTGTTTTTTAGTGCTTAAAACAGGGAAATTGGCGCGCATTACGTTCAAGATGACAAGTCCGTGGGTGCTCACTCATATGAAGCGGTAATTCCTCCAAATATATGGTTTGACCAAAATGCCTTAAATTGTATACTTCAAATAAAGAATATTTAAAACTATACGTTTGTTGGTGAGGAAATGAATGTACTTCTTGGGACCAAAAAATCACAAGACCATATGCAAAATTTCAGCATTATCAATCAATTGGTTGCAGAGATATGGATTTTAAACACCTTCAAAATATTTTGAAACGACCAATACTACTATTAGTAGTAGTAGTAGTAGTAGTAATAGTATTCTCATTCCTATATTCTCATTCCTATATTCTCACTCCTTAATTCTCACTCCTATATTCTCACTCCTATATTCTCACTCCTTTATTCTCACTCCTTTATTCTCATTCCTTTATTCTCATTCCTTTATTCTCATTCCTATATTCTCATTCCTATATTCTCACTCCTTTATTCTCACTCCTTTATTCTCACTCCTTTATTCTCATTCCTTTATTCTCATTCCTTTATTCTCATTCCTATATTCTCATTCCTATATTCTCATTCCTATATTCTCATTCCTATATTCTCATTCCTATATTCTCACTCCTATATTCTCACTCCTATATTCTCACTCCTATATTCTCATTCCTATATTCTCACTCCTATATTCTCACTCCTATATTCTCTGCAATTAAAAAGTTTTATTTTTGTGTCCACAATTAGGTCTCCGCAAGCCGTCCAAGACACTGACCCGTGTTGAGCTGAAGAAAGACCCGCGTCGTACCATCGCCACCATCCGCAGGACACTTCAGAAAAACAATTATCGCAAAGACCTCATCAACGCTTCTGTGCGCAGGACCTGTGCTATTCTCAGGAGCCAGAAGCCGGTGGTCATCAAAAGCAAAACCAGAACGGCCAAGAAGGACTAGACTTGTTCTGTATTTAATGTCTGAATAAAGCTTCAAATGTTCTCATTCTTTCTTCATGTTCTATTTTTGTTTTGTGTTAGTGGAATGATGGGCATGTTATTCTGTTTTAACTGCAGATTACGCTACGGTAGTAAAATAAAAACTGGCACATGGTTGCGTTTTTGGCTAAAAATTAACCATAAAGCAGGAAATGATTACTGTAGCGGATCCCCATGTCCTGTCCTGGGACACACTGACATGAAAGTTCCTAGAAAATGTGATTTTTCAAAACTGAAATGCTAAAGTGGTGATTTATGTTTCCTAATCTAATATTCCACCAATCCATCTTTTGTTCTACTGCTGTTTCTAGTGTTTCACATACTCCACCAATCATCTTTTGCTCTACAGCTGTTTCTAGTGTTTCACATATTCCACCAATCATCTTTTGCTCTACAGCTGTTTCTAGTGTTTCACATATTCCACCAATCCATCTTTTACCATACAGCTGTTTCTAGTGTTTCACATATTCCACCAATCCACCTTTACCCTACTGCTGTTTCTAGTGTTTCACATATTCCACCAATCCACCTTTTACCCTACTGCTGTTTCTAGTGTTTCACATATTCCACCAATCCACCTTTTACCCTACTGCTGTTTCTAGTGTTTCACATATTCCACCAATCCATCTAATGTTCGGAGTGCCCATTCTGTCTCATGTTATTTTCCAAGGTATGTCCTGAATCAATGTTTTACCTTGCACCACCAGTGGGTGGACTAGACACTCAGGGACCACCACACCTACAAGAAAACGCGGGAGACAAGTTAAATCTGTTCTGCAATGAGACGGATAAAAAGGTGGACAACTCTTGGCAAAAAGTACCAAGATCTGCATTAACTTGGAAGGATGTGATATCAAGCATTGGCACGTCACGACTTCGCAGGTTAAGCAAGGGTTGCCTTGTCTGTTTTATCTTCACATGACCAGATCTTGCATCATCCTAGATCTAAGCTAGAGTGGGATGGGCCCTTCACTTAATAGCTTCATTTGAACAGAACAGAGTTTTATATATATATTTATTTGGCTTTTTTCGCCTTTAAAAAAATTGGTTTTTTTTCCCGGCTTTTTTATTTTTTTGTTACAGTATGGGATAGCCAGTCCCATGCCCAAAGAGAGCAAAAAAGGTAGAACAGGAACAGCAGTCATGAAAATGTCACTGACCTCAAAGATAGCAACTATAAGTTGAGCATCACTTATTTTAGTCGATAGATCATTACACAATGGACATCATGTCCCCTCAGCACTTTACCAAGAATGAAGCGTGCCTGTAGAGCATAGGTCTTCAACAAACATATTCAGCTCCCTGTGGAGCATAGGTCTTCAACAAACACATTCAGCTCCCTGTGGAGCAAAGGTCAGTGATGCCCAACAACCTCCAGGTTGAAGAAAGTCTGTCAGTATTGCCTCAACAACCTCCAAGTTGAAGAAAGTCTGCCAGGATTGCCTCAACAACCTCCAGGTTGAAGAAGGTCTGTCAGTATTGCCCCAACAACCTCCAGATTGAAGAAAGTCTGTCAGTATTGCCCCAACAACCTCCAGATTGAAGAAAGTCTGCCAGTATTGCCCCAACAACCTCCAGGTTGAAGAAAGTCTGTCAGTATTGCCCCAACAACCTCCAGGTTAGTCTGTCAGTATTGCCCCAACAACCTCCAGGTTGAAGAAAGTCTGTCAGTATTGCCCCAACAACCTCCAGATTGAAGAAAGTCTGTCAGTATTGCCCCAACAACCTCCAGGTTGAAGAAAGTCTGTCAGTATTGCCCCAACAACCTCCAGATTGAAGAAAGTCTGTCAGTATTGCCCCAACACCTCCAGATTGAAGAAAGTCTGCCAGTATTGCCCCAACAACCTCCAGGTTGAAGAAAGTCTGTCAGTATTGCCCCAACAACCTCCAGGTTAGTCTGTCAGTATTGCCCCAACAACCTCCAGGTTGAAGAAAGTCTGTCAGTATTGCCCCAACAACCTCCAGATTGAAGAAAGTCTGTCAGTATTGCCCCAACAACCTCCAGGTTGAAGAAAGTCTGTCAGTATTGCCCCAACAACCTCCAGATTGAAGAAAGTCTGTCAGTATTGCCCCAACAACCTCCAGATTGAAGAAAGTCTGTCAGTATTGCCCCAACAACCTCCAGATTGAAGAAAGTCTGTCAGTATTGCCCCAACAACCTCCAGGTTAGTCTGTCAGTATTGCCCCAACAACCTCCAGGTTGAAGAAAGTCTGTCAGTATTGCCCCAACAACCTCCAGGTTAGTCTGTCAGTATTGCCCCAACAACCTCCAGGTTGAAGAAAGTCTGTCAGTATTGCCCCAACAACCTCCAGATTGAAGAAAGTCTGTCAGTATTGCCCCAACAACCTCCAGGTTGAAGAAAGTCTGTCAGTATTGCCCCAACAACCTCCAGATTGAAGAAAGTCTGTCAGTATTGCCCCAACAACCTCCAGATTGAAGAAAGTCTGTCAGTATTGCCCCAACAACCTCCAGTTGAAGAAAGTCTGTCAGTATTGCCCCAACAACCTCCAGGTTAGTCTGTCAGTATTGCCCCAACAACCTCCAGATTGAAGAAAGTCTGTCAGTATTGCCCCAACAACCTCCAGATTGAAGAAAGTCTGCCAGTATTGCCCCAACAACCTCCAGATTGAAGAAAGTCTGTCAGTATTGCCCCAACAACCTCCAGGTTAGTCTGTCAGTATTGCCCCAACAACCTCCAGATTGAAGAAAGTCTGTCAGTATTGCCCCAACAACCTCCAGATTGAAGAAAGTCTGTCAGTATTGCCCCAACAACCTCCAGGTTAGTCTGTCAGTATTGCCCAACAACCTCCAGATTGAAGAAAGTCTGTCAGTATTGCCCCAACAACCTCCAGATTGAAGAAAGTCTGCCAGTATTGCCCCAACAACCTCCAGGTTAGTCTGTCAGTATTGCCCCAACAACCTCCAGGTTGAAGAAAGTCTGCCAGTATTGCCTCAACAACCTCCAGGTTGAAGAAGGTCTGTCAGTATTGCCTCAACAACCTCCAGATTGAAGAAAGTCTGTCAGTATTGCCTCAACAACCTCCAGATTGAAGAAAGTCTGTCAGTATTGCCTCAACAACCTCCAGGTTGAAGAAAGTCTGTCAGTATTGCCTCAACAACCTCCAAGTTGAAGAAAGTCTGCCAGTATTGCCTCAACACCTCCAGGTTGAAGAAGGTCTGTCAGTATTGCCTCAACAACCTCCAGGTTGAAGAAAGTCTGCCAGTATTGCCCCAACAACCTCCAGGTTAGTCTGTCAGTATTGCCCCAACAACCTCCAGGTTGAAGAAAGTCTGCCAGTATTGCCTCAACAACCTCCAGTTGAAGAAGGTCTGTCAGTATTGCCTCAACAACCTCCAGATTGAAGAAGTCTGTCAGTATTGCCTCAACAACCTCCAGATTGAAGAAAGTCTGTCAGTATTGCCTCAACAACCTCCAGATTGAAGAAAGTCTGTCAGTATTGCCTCAACAACCTCCAGATTGAAGAAAGTCTGTCAGTATTGCCCCAACAACCTCCAGGTTGAAGAAAGTCTGTCAGTATTGCCTCAACAACCTCCAGATTGAAGAAAGTCTGTCAGTATTGCCTCAACAACCTCCAGGTTGAAGAAAGTCTGTCAGTATTGCCCCAACAACCTCCAGGTTGAAGAAAGTCTGTCAGTATTGCCTCAACAACCTCCAGGTTGAAGAAAGTCTGTCAGTATTGCCACAACAACCTCCAGGTTGAAGAAAGTCAGGATTGCCCCAACAACCTCCAGATTGAAGAAAGTCTGTCAGTATTGCCTCAACAACCTCCAGGTTGAAGAAAGTCTGTCAGTATTGCCTCAACAACCTCCAGATTGAAGAAAGTCTGTCAGTATTGCCCCAACAACCTCCAGGTTGAAGAAAGTCTGTCAGTATTGCCTCAACAACCTCCAGGTTGAAGAAAGTCTGTCAGTATTGCCCCAACAACCTCCAGGTTGAAGAAAGTCTGTCAGTATTGCCTCAACAACCTCCAGGTTGAAGAAAGTCTGTCAGTATTGCCTCAACAACCTCCAGGTTGAAGAAAGTCTGTCAGTATTGCCTCAACAACCTCCAGGTTGAAGAAAGTCTGTCAGTATTGCCCCAACACCTCCAGGTTGAAGAAAGTCTGTCAGTATTGCCCCAACAACCTCCAGATTGAAGAAAGTCTGCCAGTATTGCCACAACAACCTCCAGGTTAGTCTGCCAGTATTGCCACAACAACCTCCAGGTTGAAGAAAGTCTGTCAGTATTGCCTCAACAACCTCCAGGTTGAAGAAAGTCAGGATTGCCCCAACAACCTCCAGGTTGAAGAAAGTCTGTCAGTATTGCCTCAACAACCTCCAGGTTGAAGAAAGTCAGGATTGCCCCAACAACCTCCAGGTTGAAGAAAGTCTGTCAGTATTGCCCCAACAACCTCCAGGTTGAAGAAAGTCTGTCAGTATTGCCCCAACAACCTCCAGGTTGAAGAAAGTCTGCCAGTATTGCCCCAACAACCTCCAGGTTAGTCTGCCAGTATTGCCCCAACAACCTCCAGGTTAGTCTGCCAGTATTGCCCCAACAACCTCCAGGTTAGTCTGCCAGTATTGCCCCAACAACCTCCAGATTGAAGAAAGTCTGTCAGTATTGCCCCAACAACCTCCAGGTTAGTCTGTCAGTATTGCCCCAACAACCTCCAGATTGAAGAAAGTCTGTCGGTATTGCCTCGACAACCTCAGAATATGACCATAATGTCAGCTCTGAAAACAAAGCTAAGTATCTCCAAATATTACTTTTTACATTTTTCTATCACATGTACTGACAAAATTAACATAAATACAAATCTATCTATTGTCCTTTCGAGCCGAAGACGGCACATAGGGCAGAACCACAATCTCAAAAACAGAAACCTTGCGTGCCAAAATGGCACATCTTGCAGAGATCACTGCTTCTAAAATCTATGGCTCTGTTTCCATAACAATACTTTTTACAATGACAGCTTGTCAAGCCATCAATCACCTCCTTAGTCACCTCTTATGGCATGCCTGGAAGGTCTCAGTGTGACTATTCTCTACTTCCCTCATAATGAGGCCCCGGTAACACATGGGAAACAAATGACAAATGGGCAGACATAATTAACATAATAATATATGGGCAGACAAAATTAACAATATATAAAAAAAAAGTAAAGTACCCCCGTCACGCCAAGTGGCGTATAGGGAAATATGGTGTTAGTGACCCTATATTTTACAGACCTTCAGCACATGATTTTTGGGGTAATGTGGTCAGTATTACGCCCGTGCTGCTTTACTCTCCCAGAAAAAAATCCGGTACCCATTTAAGGCTGGGTGAACCCGGAAGCCGTCGGTTGGGATCAAACCCTACCCCTTGTCCGTTGTAGTCCAGTTCACTAACCACTGAGCTATCGCGGCTCCCCAACAATATATATACAGACAAAATTAACATAATATTTGAACAGACAAAATTAACATAATATTTGAACAGACAAAATTAACAGACAAAATTAACATAATATTTGAACAGACAAAATTAACATAATATTTGAACAGACAAAATTAACATAATATTTGAACCGACAAAATTAACAGACAAAATTAACATAATATTTGAACAGACAAAATTAACATAATATTTGAACAGACAAAATTAACATAATATTTGAACAGACAAAATTAACATAATATTTGAACAGACAAAATTAACATAATATTTGAACAGACAAAATTAACATAATATTTGAACAGACAAAATTAACATAATATTTGAACAGACAAAATTAACATAAGAGACAGAATATGGAATGTTTTATTTCTTTCAATACTGAATTTGTTTGTCCTCTGATTGACAAATTGTGAATGTAAGAGATGGAAGCACAAAATGACATCATTACACAATTATTTCATATAAAAAAATTAATACAAAATAAATAATCAAAACAGGAATTGAGTTTAAAGGAACAAATATTTCAGTCAACTTGGTAAACATCTCAAAATAATGACAACAATTTGAATAAAAAATTACTAAAGAGAATTGAAAAAAAACACTATATGATGCCATTGTCGTCTTGACAGACAGTTGGTAGCAAGTAATCATATCTTGACAGACAGTTGGTAGCAAGTAATCATATCTTGACAGACAGTTGGTAGCAAGCAATCATATCTTGACAGACAGTTGGTAGCAAGCAATCATATCTTGACAGACAGTTGGTAGCAAGCAATCATATCTTGACAGACAGATGGTAGCAAGCAATCATATCTTGACAGACAGATGGTAGCAAGTAATCATATCTTGACAGACAGTTGGTAGCAAGCAATCATATCTTGACAGACAGATGGTAGCAAGCAATCATATCTTGACAGACAGTTGGTAGCAAGTAATCATATCTTGACAGACAATTGGTAGCAAGCAATCATATCTTGACAGACAGTTGGTAGCAAGCAATCATATCTTGACAGACAGTTGGTAGCAAGTAATCATATCTTGACAGACAGTTGGTAGCAAGCAATCATGTCTTGACAGACAGTTGGTAGCAAGCAATCATGTCTTGACAGACAGTTGGTAGCAAGCAATCATGTCTTGACAGACAGTTGGTAGCAAGCAATCATATCTTGACAGACAGTTGGTAGCAAGCAATCATGTCTTGACAGACAGTTGGTAGCAAGCAATCATGTCTTGACAGACAGTTGGTAGCAAGCAATCATATCTTGACAGACAGTTGGTAGCAAGTAATCATATCTTGACAGACAGTTGGTAGCAAGTAATCATATCTTGACAGACTGTTGGTAGCAAGCAATCATATCTTGACAGACAGTTGGTAGCAAGCAATCATATCTTGACAGACAGTTGGTAGCAAGCAATCATATCTTGACAGACAGTTGGTAGCAAGCAATCATATCTTGACAGACAGTTGGTAGCAAGCAATCATATCTTGACAGACAGTTGGTAGCAAGCAATCATATCTTGACAGACAGTTGGTAGCAAGCAATCATGATAAGTCATTAGTTTGGTCAAATATTAGTGTTGTAAATATAATGTTCGAGAACTGAGGAAACTGTCCAAGTTGACTAAAATATCATCATCAAACAGCCTGTGTGTATGGTATTAATGTCTGTAGAATGTAAAACTGTTTGGCATCAATGTTATTGGAATGTGGACCGGTGTAGCATTAATGTCTTCAAATGTGAACCGGTAAAGAATTAAAGTCTTCAAATGTGAACCAGTATAGAATTAAAAGTCTTCAAATGTGAACCAGTATAGAATTAAAGTCTTCAAATGTGAACCAGTATAGAATTAAAGTCTTCAAATGTGAACCAGTATAGAATTAAAAGTCTTCAAATGTGAACCGGTAAAGAATTAAAGTCTTCAAATGTGAACCAGTGAGATTTAAGATTTTTAACCCTAGATTTACGATGCCATCGTAGGAATTACCCTTATCAAATCACAAATTCTTCCAAATTTAACATTTTGCTGTGGTCAAACATGTACTTCCCTAATCACAACTTCCAGTGTTGGACTTGTTTCTATTGATGTAGGATTATTTTTGTTCCATTTCGTGAGACAAATCATTTTTGCGAAAACAAAAAAAATTGCAAATTTTCAAGAAGTTTGCTTTTTTGTGATTTTAAAAAAAATTGTCTGTGACCAATTAAATTTCCTTGGTCATCGGAATGCAACAGATAACTCTTTGTGACTCTGGAAACACAGTGTACAACGCTATGAGGTAGCCGAACATACTGACGGATTTACAGCGGCCGTACAAATAAACATCGTAACATGTCTGGTCCATGAGGTAAAACTCAGGTCATAAATCAACCTGAGCCAGGAATTTCAAGTCCCCATGTTTGGCCTAGTGTGAGCACACAGTTGTGTGTCAAAAGTTTAGAGAAATTACTAAATTTAGAGCACCTAATGTAACATTTAAGTGGTAGTAATTTTTACTACAGTACCGTAAATGGGAGAATTACAGATATGTATCATAATTAAGGGTAATGATAAGAATAACAAATGATTATGTTGTTTGTATGTAAAGTTATCACAATGAGCTGTAAAGTTCTCCAGCACTGAAATAATGTTATCGTTAATCTTCCTGCTTCTTTCCTTGGCATTTGACTTGCCGAGAATTTTCATCAGTCCCTTGCTCATAAAGTAAGGCTTCTCTCTGCTGCCATCGTTGCGTTCAATGTCTTCCACTGGAGATACAAGAAAGACATCTTTAGAAAACTGGACTTCTGACAAATATATTGAGAGGGCTCAAACTTTCAGGGACATGTGTAGATAAAATATATAGAGGTCTCAAACCTTTAGAAACATATCTTCTTCTTCCCTTCAGCTCCCTGTGGAGCATAGGTCTTCAACAAACACTTTCAGCTCCCTGTGGAGCATAGGTCTTCAACAAACACTTTCAGCTCCCTGTGGAGCATAGGTCTTCAACAAACACTTTCAGCTCCCTGTGGAGCATAGGTCTTCAACAAACACTTTCAGCTCCCTGTGGAGCATAGGTCTTCAACAAACACTTTCAGCTCCCTGTGGAGCATAGGTATTCAACAAACACTTTCAGCTCTCTGTGGAGCATAGGTCTTCAACAAACACTTTCAGCTCCCTGTGGAGCATAGGTCTTCAACAAACACTTTCAGCTCCCTGTGGAGCATTGGTCTTCAACAAACACTTTCAGCTCCCTGTGGAGCATAGGTATTCAACAAACACTTTCAGCTCTCTGTGGAGCATAGGTCTTTAACAAACACATTCCAAACCATACTATTTCTTGTCATTCTTTTAAGATCATTCCATGACTTCCCCATCACCTTTATCTCTGCTCCCATTTTTCTTCTCCTAGAACATTTTTGTCTTCCTCTTTGCCTTTTTCCTTGGGGATTCCAAAAATGGGCTTGTTGTGTAATACTCTCAGTTGGCTTCAGCAGTGTGTGTCCTATCCAGTGCCATCATCTCCACTGTATCTCTTTATCTACTGGTATTTGACCGGAGTTTTTCCATAATTCTATGTTAGTGATTTTGTCCTGCCCTTTCCATCCTTTTATTCTGCTCAAGTATCCATTTATGAAGGTCTGTGTCTTCATGATTGCCAATTTTGTTGTTCTCCATGTTTCACAGCCATATAATAGGACTGACTTAACTTTGGAATTGAAATTGTTGTCTTTTCTTTGGCTTGTCCATGTTTGTGAATTTTTTGTGGCTTATTTTTGTACAGTACAGAATAACCAGTCCCATGCCCAACCCTCCTTAGTCGCCTCTTACGTATATGTCTGGTAGGGAATAGTGCTATCATTCTTTACTCCCCTGACTCCGGCAGTGTAGAGGTGGCCTAGACAATTACATAGCTAAAAAATGCTGCGGTTACAGCAACAATCTATCAAGAATAAGCTACTTTCTTTTTTAAAATTGAGTTATTAGCGGGTCATCATCATTGCACTCCGAGCATGTCCATAGGTGCTCAGATCTCCACCTCAGTTATTGAGTTATTAGCGGGTCATCATCATTGCACTCCGAGCATGTCCATAAGTGCTCAGATCTCCACCTCAGTTATTGAGTTATTAGCGGGTCATCATCATTGTACTCCGAGCATGATCATAAGTGCTCAGATCCCCTCCTCAGCAAGTCCCGTTCAGCAATTGATGACTCCAGTTCTATGTTGGTTGATAAGTCTTCTTACACACCCACTAAGTTTCTCATTTCTGGCTGTGCCCATCTTAACTCGCATCTCTTTCATCTGAAGGAGTGACATGGACTCATGGTTGTCGAAGTCATGTGCTCTTCCCACATCTGGGAGGGTATCGATGATGTCCGCCCGATCCATTGGTTGACCGTCCTCAATGATAACGCTGATAGCCAACCTGTCCGCTCTTTCATTTCCCCATACTCCCGCATGTCCAGGGACGTAGACAAAGGTGACCTTACCTATTTTTGACCTCTGCAATGATTCTACCCATTGCATGCGTACAGAGCCCACCTCCACTTTTCTTATCATGCTCATTGAATCACTCAGTATACATGCGTGGGTGTAGTCTTGTGACTACACCAGATGAATGTCCTGGTCACTGCCATCACCTCCACCATCATGCTACTCGTGGTCATAACATATGCACCACTGTCTTTTATGGCTATTCTGCCTGCCGAGCGTGCTGTAAATGCCCATGCACTCCTTTGGTGTTGTATTACAGATCCGTCTGTATAGATGACTGCATCTTTCTCATCGGTGTTATCCCAGATGAGACCGTTGACTTCCACATTGACCATGACTGATTTCTTTTCTTTACATTTCCTGTCGAGTGTGACAATACACAAGAATGTCCCCCTGAATGATGTTGGCACTGGTATCCACTCTTCACCAGCATTGATATTGGTAAGCTCACAGACCTGTTTGATCACATTTCAGCCCACCCATGATTTGCCTCTTTTTAGCCTGACACCTTTCTTTGTGTCAATCCCATGGTGCAATGGATGATCTTTATCTGCACTTATCTTTTTTTAAAATTTATCAACTTTTATATTTCACATTCGCCAACTCTGTTCTTTATTGATGATCCACTTGTTCCATCTTCAGAGATTATGTTTTAAATTTACACGTACATCTTGCCACTCTCTTCATTGCTTTACATTTTATTTTACTCTGATGTAAAACGTTTGTACATGATCTACGACGTAGAAATGTTTTTACACAATCCAGAGGCAGCCACAGTTTAAAGACCTTAAACCAACCAATCAAAAAACTTACAGAAGCAGAGGAAAACCGTGTCAATGGCCATCTCGTAAACACTGAAAAATACATCGGCAACGATGTAGGAACCAATGATTACAATCTGTGGAATACAGAAGTTAAAAACAATTGGTTAAATAGGTCAAATCTGCTTTTGTTAACAATATTAACGATTTCTAGATATTTGATAATCTTTGCCCTTTCATGTGTTTATCTGATGACTATTACAGGAATCTTTCTATCAAGGAAATAGTAGAGATTTCAGATGTAACAGTGGGAGGAGGGTGAGAATATGTAACAGTGGGAGGGTGAGATTGTGTAACAATGGGAGGAGGGTGAGAATGTGTAACAATGGGAGGAGGGTGAGAATGTGTAACAGTGGGAGGGTGAGAATGTGTAACAATGGGAGGAGGGTGAGAATGTGTAACAGTGGGAGGGTGAGAATGTGTAACAATGGGAGGAGGGTGAGAATGTGTAACAATGGGAGGAGGGTGAGAATGTGTAACAATGGGAGGAAGGTGAGAATGTGTAACAGTGGGAGGATGAGAATGTGTAACAGTGGGAGGAGGGTGAGAATGTGTAACAATAACATGACTGAGTCAGTAAAACATGGACATTTCATTGGAATTGGGTCAGGAAATCAGCTCAGTTAGAATAACGAATTCTCGGGATTTGGAGAGGATTAAGTTAGTGGGGAAGAGGATGTAAGGAGGTTGGGGATTGGCTGAAGATGGAAGATATAGTCGAACCACAAGGTTAGGTAGGGGAGATTTACTCATACGGTAGGCCTGAGAGCAGCAGGGTCGTAGGAAGGCGGTAGTCAAGATGGCTTACCAACCTTCAAATGTGTCGTGTTAAATGTTCATGTTAATTATGTGTGAGCAAGGAGATCGCTAACTAATTCAGCTTTGTAATATTCATTATGTGTGAGCAAGGAGATCGCTAACTGTTTCAACTTTAGTAGAAGAGCTGAATATCCCATGTTAATTATGTGTGAGCAAGGAGATCACTAACTAATTCAGCTTTGTAATATTCATTATGTGTGAGCAAGGAGATCGCTAACTAATTCAGCTTTGTAATATTCATTATGTGTGAGCAAGGAGATCGCTAACTAATTCAGCTTTGTAATATTCATTATGTGTGAGCAAGGAGATCGCTAACTAATTCAGCTTTGTAATATTCATTATGTGTGAGCAAGGAGATCGCTAGCTAATTCAGCTTTGTAATATTCATTATGTGTGAGCAAGGAGATCGCTAACTAATTCAGCTTTGTAATATTCATTATGTGTGAGCAAGGAGATCGCTAACTGATTCAGCTTTGTAATATTCATTATGTGTGAGCAAGGAGATCGCTAACTAATTCAGCTTTGTAATATTCATTATGTGTGAGCAAGGAGATCGCTAACTAATTCAGCTTTGTAATATTCATTATGTGTGAGCAAGGAGATCGCTAACTGATTCAGCTTTAGTGGAAGAGCTGAATATCCCATGTTAATTATGTGTGAGCAAGGAGATCGCTAACTGATTCAGCTTTAGTGGAAGAGCTGAATATCCCATGTTAATTATGTGTGAGCAGCCAAGGGCTGAGTAAGTTGCTGGTTTTGTCCACTTTGTGGTGTGACTGGTCAGATGAACTGTGAATAAACTCAGTCCTATTTGATGAGTGAACAGTTTTGGTCAGCCATTTTGTCAGAGTTTGTGGGTATGATCGTTCTGGTGAAGAACAAACAGTAGGGTTGAGGAGAAGTCTGAGGTCTGAACGTCTGCATGGCCGTCCATCAGTGAAGTACCGCTATATGGAGACACAAGGGGAAGCTTAACACTAGTTTCCTGATCAGTTTTGAGCTGGTGTTTTATCAAGTAAGAAGCAGACAGGCTGTGACGCGAGTCCATCCTTCCAGCAAGGCTGTCAGGGAGGAGGTCAACAGTCAGTGCAGCCGGCGACAACGTCAACGGTGACTTTGATCCGTGTCCAGTGGGGAGCATGGCTCGTCACTAACAACATCATCATTAGTTGACATCATCAGTTTGTGTTGACAATTAAAAGATGCAGTGGCAGTGACAAGAAAGGAGATGTGCGATGGAGAATGGATAGACAGAGACAACATTTTTCATGATTTTAAGAATCAATCTACATATTTATCTAACACAAAACATATGATATATGAATGTTTAGATAACAGAACAAGGAATTAGATTTCACCAATACCAAGATGATACAGACGTGTAAAAAAGATTTGGTTCGATGATGGACACACTAATCAAATTGAGAATGGCGCACTATGCGACGAAACGTACATGCCTGAAATCGGCATGGTGTACAGTACGGGGAAACGTACAGAAAGAGTTAAGCAGTCATGGATGCATTGTGTTGTGGTTTATTTGTGTCTTCTGGCCCAACGCATCATCCTTGAGTACAGGGTTGGCTTCCCTCTTCAACCTCTCCAAGACACTGGCCTTGAGACAGAGAGGTTGTGGGTTCAAATCCCGGCTACACTGGTTGGGATTTTTAATTATGATTTCTCTCTGTGTCAACCGCCCCTGGTCTCAGCAATGAGGCCTGGCTTGAAACATCAATTACTCATCAACGGCAAAAATATGAGTACCTCCGAAGTCGGAGTTATCTGCAAGGGACCCCTGTGCACATGGCTGCCAGGGAAAAATGGATTAACACACAAAATTCAGTTCCTAGTCTCTAGGGACTCTGTCAGAGGTAAAAGCTGGTGAACGAAAAAAAAAAGTTCTCCATGCTTGGCCAGACTAAACTGGTTAGTCTAGTGTCTTGGCTCCGATTATTTGGTATGCTCTGTTTTGTTATTTTGCATCTCACGTTCGGAGAGTTTTTGATGTTCGTTCCTATGTTGACATCATTATATATGAGTTGGGAGTAAACAAGGCTGTCTGGACTGGATCTTAAGGTTACCCATGATTCATTGCTGATTGTTTTTGGCAGTCCCGGTGAATGAGAACTATACTAATCCTACTCTACCTATTCATGGTGTCCTAGAAACTAATCCTACTCTATCTATTCATGGTGTCCTAGAAACTAGTCCTACTCTACCTATTCATGGTGTCCTAGAAACTAATCCTACTCTACCTATTCATGGTGTCCTAGAAACTAGTCCTACTCTATCTATTCATGGTGTCCTAGAAACTAGTCCTACTTTACCTAATCATGGTGTCCTGGAAACTAGTCCTACTCTACCTATTCATGGTGTCCTAGAAACTAGTCGAGCCAAGTGATTAAGGAGAATGGCGCACTATGCGACGAAACGTACATGCCTGAAATCGGCATGGTGCACAGTACGGGGAAACGTACAGAAAGAGTTAAGCAGTCATGGATGCATTGTGTTGTGGTTTATTTGTGTCTTCTGGCCCAACGCATCATCCTTGAGTACAGGGTTGGCTTCCCTCTTCAACCTCTCCAAGACACTGGCCTTGAGACAGAGAGGTTGTGGGTTCAAATCCCGGCTACACTGGTTGGGATTTTTAATTATGATTTCTCTCTGTGTCAACCGCCCCTGGTCTCAGCAATGAGGCCTGGCTTGAAACATCAATTACTCATCAACGGCAAAAATATGAGTACCTCCGAAGTCGGAGTTATCTGCAAGGGACCCCTGTGCACATGGCTGCCAGGGAAAAATGGATTAACACACAAAATTCAGTTCCTAGTCTCTAGGGACTCTGTCAGAGGTAAAAGCTGGTGAACGAAAAAAAAAAGTTCTCCATGCTTGGCCAGACTAAACTGGTTAGTCTAGTGTCTTGGCTCCGATTATTTGGTATGCTCTGTTTTGTTATTTTGCATCTCACGTTCGGAGAGTTTTTGATGTTCGTTCCTATGTTGACATCATTATATATGAGTTGGGAGTAAACAAGGCTGTCTGGACTGGATCTTAAGGTTACCCATGATTCATTGCTGATTGTTTTTGGCAGTCCCGGTGAATGAGAACTATACTAATCCTACTCTACCTATTCATGGTGTCCTAGAAACTAATCCTACTCTATCTATTCATGGTGTCCTAGAAACTAGTCCTACTCTACCTATTCATGGTGTCCTAGAAACTAATCCTACTCTACCTATTCATGGTGTCCTAGAAACTAGTCCTACTCTATCTATTCATGGTGTCCTAGAAACTAGTCCTACTTTACCTAATCATGGTGTCCTGGAAACTAGTCCTACTCTACCTATTCATGGTGTCCTAGAAACTAGTCGAGCCAAGTGATTAAGGAGCAAAAGGCAGGCAATCCAGCACTCAAATATCACCACTTTGCTGCAAACACAACACATCTATGCCAACTTAATCTCCTGTCAGCGGTGGATTACAAGGAGGGTTCAAACCTCAACAGGAGAAAGAAACAGACAAGAGTTTTTAGATGTAATTCTTATCTGGAGCCCTTTATCTTCTTGTGTTCTGCTGTTTATTCTTGTATTTGTTCTGCTGTTTATTCTTGTATTTGTTCTGTTGTTTGTTCTTGTATTTGTTCTGCTGTTTGTTCTTGTATTTGTTCTGCTGTTTGTTCTTGTATTTGTTCTGCTGTTTATTCTTGTATTTGTTCTGCTGTTTGTTCTTGTATTTGTTCTGCTGTTTGTTCTTGTATTTGTTCTGCTGTTTATTCTTGTATTTGTTCTGCTGTTTGTTCTTGTATTTGTTCTGCTGTTTATTCTTGTATTTGTTCTGCTGTTTGTTCTTGTATTTGTTCTGCTGTTTGTTCTTGTATTTGTTCTGCTATTTGTTCTGTTGTTTATTCTTGTATTTGTTCTGCTGTTTGTTCTTGTATTTGTTCTGCTGTTTGTTCTTGTATTTGTTCTGCTATTTCTCCTGTTGTTTATTCCTGTATTTGTTCTGCTGTTTGTTCTTGTATTTGTTCTGCTGTTTATTCTAGTATTTGTTCTGTTGTTTGTTCTTGTATTTGTTCTGCTGTTTGTTCTTGTATTTGTTCTGCTGTTTATTCTTGTATTTGTTCTGCTGTTTATTCTTGTATTTGTTCTGCTGTTTGTTCTTGTATTTGTTCTGCTGTTTGTTCTTGTATTTGTTCAGCTGTTTGTTCTTGTATTTGTTCTGCTGTTTGTTCTTGTATTTGTTCTGCTGTTTGTTCTTGTATTTGTTCTGCTGTTTGTTCTTGTATTTGTTCTGCTGTTTGTTCTTGTATTTGTTCTGCTGTTTGTTCTTGTATTTGTTCTGCTATTTGTTCTGCTGTTTATTCTTGTATTTGTTCTGCTGCTTGTTCTTGTATTTGTTCTGCTGTTTATTCTTGTATTTGTTCTGCTGTTTATTCCTGTATTTGTTCTGCTGTTTGTTCTTGTATTTGTTCTGCTGTTTGTTCTTGTATTTGTTCTGCTGTTTGTTCTTGTATTTGTTCTGCTGTTTATTCTGGATGGTACTTACAACTATCTCTTGATGGTACTTACAACTATCTATTGATGGTGCTTACAACTATCTCTTGATGGTACTTACAACTATCTCTTGCTGGTACTTACAACTATCTTTTGATGGTAATTACAACTATCTCTTGCTGGTACTTACAACTATCCATAGATGGTACTTACAACTATCCATAGATGGTACTTACAACTATCCATAGATGGTACTTACAACTATCCATAGATGGTACTTACAACTATCCATAGATGGTACTTACAACTATCCATAGATGGTACTTACACTATCCATAGATGGTACTTACAACTATCCATAGATGGTACTTACAACTATCCATATATGGCACTTACAACTATCTCTTGATGGTACTTACAACTATCTCTTGATGGTACTTACAACTATCTCTTGATGGTACTTACAACTATCTCTTGATGGTACTTACAACTATCTCTTGCTGGTACTTACAACTGTCTCTTGATGGTGCTTACAATTATCCATATTTGGCACTTACAACTATCCATAGATGGTACTTACAACTATCCATAGATGGTACTTACAACTATCCATAGATGGTACTTACAACTATCCATAGATGGTACTTACAACTATAGGCACCACATAAAAGTTGAGCTTTGGTTGGTACTCGCTCAAGAAATCTATTCTCCCATCAAAGAAGAAGTAAGCGATGACTCCTGGGGGGGATGTTAAAAATATGAAACTTTCAAGATTTGGTAGATTAGGAAGAGTCATAGTTGTAGACTGTTAGTTCAGGACAGGAAGAGTCATAGTTGTAGACTGTTAGTTCAGGACAGGAAGAGTCATAGTTGTAGACTGTTAGTCTAGGACAGGAAGAGTCATAGTTGTAGACTGTTAGTTCAGGACAGGAAGAGTCATAGTTGTAGACTGTTAGTTCAGGACAGGAAGAGTCATAGTTGTAGACTGTTAGTCTAGGACAGGAAGAGTCATAGTTGTAGACTGTTAGTTCAGGACAGGAAGAGTCATAGTTGGCTGTTAGTTCAGGACAGGAAGAGTCATAGTTGTAGACTGTTAGTCTAGGACAGGAAGAGTCATAGTTGGCTGTTAGTTCAGGACAGGAAGAGTCATAGTTGGCTGTTAGTTCAGGACAGGAAGAGTCATAGTTGGCTGTTAGTTCAGGACAGGAAGAGTCATAGTTGTAGACTGTTAGTCTAGGACAGGAAGAGTCATAGTTGTAGACTGTTAGTTCAGGACAGGAAGAGTCATAGTTGGCTGTTAGTTCAGGACAGGAAGAGTCATAGTTGTAGACTGTTAGTCTAGGACAGGAAGAGTCATAGTTGTAGACTGTTAGTCTAGGACAGGAAGAGTCATAGTTGTAGACTGTTAGTCTAGGACAGGAAGAGTCATAGTTGTAGACTGTTAGTTCAGGACAGGAAGAGTCATAGTTGGCTGTTAGTTCAGGACAGGAAGAGTCATAGTTGTAGACTGTTAGTCTAGGACAGGAAGAGTCATAGTTGTAGACTGTTAGTCTAGGACAGGAAGAGTCATAGTTGTAGACTGTTAGTTCAGGACAGGAAGAGTCATAGTTGGCTGTTAGTTCAGGACAGGAAGAGTCATAGTTGGCTGTTAGTTCAGGACAGGAAGAGTCATAGTTGGCTGTTAGTTCAGGACAGGAAGAGTCATAGTTGGCTGTTAGTCTAGGACAGGAAGAGTCATAGTTGCTGTTAGTTCAGGACAGGAAGAGTCATAGTTGTAGACTGTTAGTCTAGGACAGGAAGAGTCATAGTTGTAGACTGTTAGTCTAGGACAGGAAGAGTCATAGTTGTAGACTGTTAGTCTAGGACAGGAAGAGTCATAGTTGGCTGTTAGTTCAGGACAGGAAGAGTCATAGTTGGCTGTTAGTTCAGGACAGGAAGAGTCATAGTTGGCTGTTAGTTCAGGACAGGAAGAGTCATAGTTGGCTGTTAGTCTAGGACAGGAAGAGTCATAGTTGTAGACTGTTAGTCTAGGACAGGAAGAGTCATAGTTGTAGACTGTTAGTCTAGGACAGGAAGAGTCATAGTTGTAGACTGTTAGTCTAGGACAGGAAGAGTCATAGTTGTAGACTGTTAGTCTAGGACAGGAAGAGTCATAGTTGTAGACTGTTAGTCTAGGACAGGAAGAGTCATAGTTGTAGACTGTTAGTTCAGGACAGGAAGAGTCATAGTTGTAGACTGTTAGTTCAGGACAGGAAGAGTCATAGTTGGCTGTTAGTTCAGGACAGGAAGAGTCATAGTTGGCTGTTAGTTCAGGACAGGAAGAGTCATAGTTGGCTGTTAGTCTAGGACAGGAAGAGTCATAGTTGGCTGTTAGTTCAGGACAGGAAGAGTCATAGTTGTAGACTGTTAGTCTAGGACAGGAAGAGTCATAGTTGTAGACTGTTAGTCTAGGACAGGAAGAGTCATAGTTGTAGACTGTTAGTCTAGGACAGGAAGAGTCATAGTTGTAGACTGTTAGTCTAGGACAGGAAGAGTCATAGTTGTAGACTGTTAGTCTAGGACAGGAAGAGTCATAGTTGTAGACTGTTAGTCTAGGACAGGAAGAGTCATAGTTGTAGACTGTTGGTCTAGGACAGGAAGAAATGGATAGAGTTGGTTAGTCCAGGACAGGAAGAAATGGATAGAGTTGGTTAGTCCAGGACAGGAAGAAATGGATAGAGTTGGTTAGTCCAGGACAGGAAGAAATGGATAGAGTTGGTTAGTCCAGGACAGGGAGGACATGGATAGAGTTGGTTAGTCCAGGACAGGGAGAAATGGATAGAGTTGGTTAGTCCAGGACAGGAAGAAATGGATAGAGTTGGTTAGTCCAGGACAGGGAGGACATGGATAGAGTTGGTTAGTCCAGGACAGGAAGAAATGGATAGAGCTGGTTAGTCCAGGACAGGGAGGACATGGATAGAGCTGGTTAGTCCAGGACAGGAAGGGCATGGATAGAGCTAGTTAGTCCAGGACAGGGAGAACATGGATAGAGCTAGTTAGTCCAGGACAGGGAGGACATGGATAGAGTTGGTTAGTCCAGGACAGGGAGAACATGGATAGAGCTAGTTAGTCCAGGACAGGGAGGACATGGATAGAGCTGGTTAGTCCAGGACAGGGAGGGCATGGATAGAGTTGGTTTGTCCAGGACAGGGAGAACATGGATAGAGCTAGTTAGTCCAGGACAGGGAGGACATGGATAGAGCTGGTTAGTCCAGGACAGGGAGGGCATGGATAGAGTTGGTTTGTCCAGGACAGGGAGAACATGGATAGAGTTGGTTAGTCCAGGACAGGGAGGACATGGATAGAGCTGGTTAGTCCAGGACAGGGAGGGCATGGATAGAGTTGGTTTGTCCAGGACAGGGAGAACATGGATAGAGCTAGTTAGTCCAGGACAGGGAGGACATGGATAGAGTTGGTTAGTCCAGGACAGGGAGAACATGGATAGAGCTAGTTAGTCCAGGACAGGGAGGACATGGATAGAGCTGGTTTGTCCAGGACAGGGAGGACATGGATAGAGCTAGTTAGTCCAGGACAGGGAGGACATGGATAGAGCTGGTTAGTCCAGGACAGGGAGAAATGGATAGAGCTGGTTAGTCCAGGACAGGGAGAACATGGATAGAGTTGGTTAGTCCAGGACAGGGAGGACATGGATAGAGCTGGTTAGTCCAGGACAGGGAGGACATGGATAGAGTTGGTTAGTCCAGGACAGGGGGGACATGGATAGAGTTGGTTAGTCCAGGACAGAGAGGACGTGGATAGAGTTGGTTAGTCCAGGACAGGGAGGACATGGATAGAGTTGGTTAGTCCAGGACAGGGGGACATGGATAGAGTTGGTTACTCCAGGACAGGGAGGACATGGATAGAGTTGGTTAGTCTAGGACAGGGAGGGCATGGATTGAGCTGGTTAGTCCAGGACAGGGAGGACATGGATAGAGTTGGTTAGTCCAGGACAGGGGGGACATGGATTGAGCTGGTTAGTCCAGGACAGGGAGGACATGGATAGAGTTGGTTAGTCCAGGACAGGGAGGGCATGGATTGAGCTGGTTAGTCCAGGACAGGGAGGACATGGATAGAGTTGGTTAGTCCAGGACAGGGAGGACATGGATAGAGCTGGTTAGTCCAGGACAGGGAGGACATGGATAGAGTTGGTTAGTCCAGGACAGGGAGGGCATGGATTGAGTTGGTTAGTCCAGGACAGGGAGGACATGGATAGAGTTGGTTAGTCCAGGACAGGGAGGGCATGGATTGAGCTGGTTAGTCCAGGACAGGGAGGACATGGATAGAGTTGGTTAGTCCAGGACAGGAAAAATAGAAAAGACTACAACTGACAAACACAAGACAGGTAAAAATAGAAAAGACTACAACTGACAAACACAAGACAGGTAAAAATAGAAAAGACTACAACTGACAAACACAAGACAGGTAAAAATAGAAAAGACTACAACTGACAAACACAAGACAGGTAAAAATAGAAAAGACTACAACTGACAAACACAAGACAGGTAAAAATAGAAAAGACTACAACTGACAAACACAAGACACTCAAACACTGAACCAACAGCACTGACCTGTGGCCCCTACCACCACCAACTTGCTGACCAGCAACAGAAAGTCCGTCACTTTGTCCAGAACAAATGCACGTACACAATTGTTCAGAATTAGCTTGAAAGCTCTTCTACCAGACCGACAAAAGTTCTTGCCATACACGGCCATCTGCAACAACAAATGTGGGCCATGTTCTACCAAATAAAAATTAAACTAAACAATCAAAGCTATTAGGGAATATAACTGATGCAGGAGCCTTTGAGTTGTTGCCCTTTGTCTTGGCATATCTGGAAGTGTTTGTGAGTTCTTGCCTTTTGTCCTGGTGTATCTGGAAGTGTTTGTGAGTTACTGCCCTTTGTTCTGGTGTATCTGAAAGTGTTTGTGAGTTACTGCCCTTTGTCCTGGCATATCTGGAAGTGTTTGTGAGTTGTTGAATTAGTCCTGGTGTATCTGGAAGTGTTTGTGAGTTGTTACCCTTTGTCCTGACATATGTGAAAGTGTTTGTGAGTTACTGCCCTTTGTCCTGGCATATCTGGAAGTGTTTGTGAGTTGTTGAATTAGTCCTGGTGTATCTGGAAGTGTTTGTGAGTTGTTGCCCTTTGTCCTGACATATCTGAAAGTGTTTGTGAGTTACTGCCCTTTGTTCTAGTTTTAGTGGAGTGTTCTCTTCTATTAATGGAAAATTCAGCTTCCCAACATCATCGAGTGTGACATCCCAGAGTCTGCTCAAGTAGTTGTTTAGCTGGTACTGCGAGATGTCCACCAACACCCGGCCGGAACAATCAAATTATTTTACTGCAAATTCATTCGCTTTCCTCTTGAACCAAAGACATCACATAGGGCGGAAGTCATAGTTCTCCATGACTGACGATCTGCTGCTAGTTCTTGTAGTTCTTGGCTGTTTCTTAGTTCCATGGTTGAATCTTCCCTAGTAATTGTTCCGTGTAGTGATTCTCTTGGTCTGCCTTGTTTTCTTTTACCAGATGGTTTCCACATGAATGCCTGACGGGGAAGTCTTTCTTCATTCATTCTCAGCACATGACCCATGTATTTCCTTCTTCTTATAAAGCTCAACATGTATTCTTGTTTTGGTTCATCTCTTATCTGTTTGCTTGAAGTGTATTCTCTCCATTTTTGTTTGAGATTCTATGTGGGCAGCTTATGTTTGAGATCCTATGTGGGCAGCTTATGTTTGAGATCCTATATGGGCAGCTTATGTTTGAGATCCTATGTGGGCAGCTTATGTTTGAGATCCTATGTGGGCAGCTTATGTTTGAGATCCTATGTGGGCAGCTTATGTTTGAGATCCTACGTGGGCAGCTTATGTTTGAGATCCTACGTGGGCAGCTTATGTTTGAGATCCTATATGGGCAGCTTATGTTTGAGATCCTATGTGGGCAGCTTATGTTTGAGATCCTATGTGGGCAGCTTATGTTTTAGATCCTATGTGGGCAGCTTATGTTTGAGATCCTATATGGGCAGCTTATGTTTGAGATCCTATGTGGGCAGCTTATGTTTGAGATCCTATGTGGGCAGCTTATGTTTGAGATCCTATGTGGGCAGCTTATGTTGGAGATCCTACATGGGCAGCTTATGTTTGAGATCCTATGTGGGCAGCTTATGTTTGAGATCCTATGTGGGCAGCTTATGTTTTAGATCCTATGTGGGCAGCTTATGTTTGAGATCCTATGTGGGCAGCTTATGTTTGAGATCCTATGTGGGCAGCTTATGTTTGAGATCCTATGTGGGCAGCTTATGTTTGAGATCCTATGTGGGCAGCTTATGTTTGAGATCCTATGTGGGCAGCTTATGTTTGAGATCCTATGTGGGCACTGTTTTCAAAGACATCTAATTTCGTTCCTAAAGTCCCCAAGTCTGCCACACATCTGTCTAATCCTAGAATAATCTGAAGCTGGAATGTAAGGCTATCAGAAGTTACATCATGGACCACACTTGAGTCACACTTCATGTCTGCAGTACAGACAGTTGAAAGTAGAGATCCCAGCCTGATATATCACCTGTGATTAGTTGCTGACCAACCCCACCGTACAGAGTTATGACATGATAAGAGGATTAGTTTCAGGAGACAATTCTTCCTATGAGCATATAAGACTGTCACGCAGAGTACGGCCATTTTAGACAGCCACCACCATGAGAAGGACATTTGCCAGATTAAACTTAAGAAGGACATCAATTTGCCAGATTAAACTTAAGGAGGAAATCAATTTGCCAGATTAAACTTGAGGAGGACATCAATTTGCCAGATTAAAATTAAGGAGGACATCAATTTGCCAGATTAAACTTAAGGAGGAAATCAATTTGCCAGATTAAACTTGAGGAGGAAATCAATTTGCCAGATTAAACTTGAGGAGGAAATCAATTTGCCAGATTAAACTTAAGGAGGATATCAATTTGCCAGATTAAACTTAAGGAGGACATCAATTTGCCAGATTAAACTTAAGGAGGAAATCAATTTGCCAGATTAAACTTAAGGAGGACATCAATTTGCCAGATTAAACTTAAGGAGGACATCAATTTGCCAGATTAAACCTGAGGAGGACATCAAATTGCAGATTAAACTTGAGGAGGACATCAAATTGCCAGATTAAAGCTAAGACAGCACAACAGGGTACAAACAATAGAGTCGGTTCAGATGAGACTCATGAAGAATAAGCTTAATTAGATTATGCCAGATTTAGTGAGTCTTCAGTAGGTTGACGGCTGGGAGTCATGAACCAGATGGGGTCCACTTCCCCTGGAGTGTCAAGAAACTAAAGGTTCAAAATACTTGCTTGACGGGAGGTCCACCTCTGATGATCAGATTGCCCCCTACTGCGAAGGTCTGTATAAAGAGATTCCTATTAATATTGGTGGATTTTGAGCTTTCACGTCCATGCGTACTGCAACGCTAGCATCATATGCACTGTACCAAAAATGTGTTTTATTTTCTGCTTTCTCCGCACAAAAAATTAAAAGTGACCTCAATATGTGAGCATCTGCATCATTCTTTGATTATCATCCAAACATTACACACCCCCCCCCCCCCCAAACCAAATCCATGATCCGATAGTTTCACCACCAATGCCTTAGAGACCAGAGCATCCACTCTTCCGTTGCCACTAGATCTTTGCACACTAGCTCCCAATATAAACGAAGGTGCGTCACTGCACCAAATAATAAACGAAGGTGCGTCACTGCACCAAATATAAAAACGAAGTGTCACTGCACTAAATATAATCGACTGTAAACCCGACCTTTATGACTTGATGACGTGTTGATGGCGCCAAATAATTGACAAGTGGCTGCTGCTTGACCCACCTGTGACACAGCCTTTAACCTTGAACATGTAACTCATCAAACTTGAACTCTGTAGACTCTCTTGATACGATGTAACACCTTTCGTGTAACACCTTACATGTAACACCTTTCATGTAACACCTTTCATGTAACACCTTTCATGTAACACCTTTCATGTAACACCTTACATGTAACACCTTTCGTGTAACACCTTTCGTGTAACACCTTTCGTGTAACACCTTTCATGTAACACCTTTCATGTAACACCTTTCATGTAACACCTTACATGTAACACCTTACGCGTAACACCTTTCATGTAACACCTTTCATGTAACACCTTTCATGTAACACCTTTCGTGTAACACCTTTCGTGTAACACCTTTCGTGTAACACCTTTCGTGTAACACCTTTCGTGTAACACCTTTCGTGTAACACCTTTCGTGTAACACCTTTCGTGTAACACCTTTCGTGTAACACCTTTCGTGTAACACCTTTCGTGTAACACCTTTCGTGTAACACCTTTCGTGTAACACCTTTCGTGTAACACCTTTCGTGTAACACCTTTCGTGTAACACCTTTTGTGTAACACCTTTCGTGTAACACCTTTTGTGTAACACCTTTTGTGTAACACCTTTTGTGTAACACCTTTTGTGTAACACCTTTTGTGTAACACCTTTTGTGTAACACCTTTTGTGTAACACCTTTTGTGTAACACCTTTTGTGTAACACCTTTTGTGTAACACCTTTTGTGTAACACCTTACATGTAACACCTTTTGTGTAACACCTTACATGTAACACCTTTTGTGTAACACCTTACATGTAACACCTTTTGTGTAACACCTTACATGTAACACCTTTTGTGTAACACCTTACATGTAACACCTTTTGTGTAACACCTTACATGTAACACCTTTTGTGTAACACCTTACATGTAACACCTTTACGCGCCAATAACAGGAATATGCACGTTCTGGTTCTAACAGCTAGGGTTCAGCAAACATGTCAGCCCTTGACTGAGTTTGCTGGACTAGACTCATGATTTGCTACTTGATTGAAGGCCTCCAACTTGGCTGGTACTCTAGCTCATGACTGGCCAGGACACGCACTTCGCATCCCTCGTGAGTCAATGTACTTCACGCTGTTGTTGTGATAATGTCTTCTCAGACTTCGGACAACCAGATCTTGTTAGCCCACCACAGGTTTTGTTCGTTGCTAGGCCACCCACATACACAATACTGACCAGATTTAGCTAGTCAACTGAACTCTAATTTTAAAAACAAAACAACTCTGGTTTATTTATGAATCGTCACTCGCGAACAACAGCTGAAACTTCAGCCAACATTCTGTTTCTCAGCTGCTCAACATATACCAATAAATGTCATACACGAGGCTCACATGTGTTCTGAATCCTTTCGTTCTCTACTGTCAATTTGAAAATATTTCTGTAAATCTGGCTGGATCAACTTCTGACGCTACTTCATCTAATTGTCTTTAGGTTCAATCTAGAGCCGGTGATCTAAATTCACCCGTTTCCAGCGTCGACTATTAGTTTCATAAACTCACTGAAAAAACTAACACCCTGGAGGTTTTACTGATTTCCTCCTGAAATAAATGCCGCTCAGTTCTATTCTGCTTGAGCCTACTCTAATAACACAATTTGACTAAACACTGAGAAAATATGCGAGTTCTGTCTCGCTCAACTGTCCAACTATAACTCTTAAAAGTAAATGTTTCTGGTAACGTAACATGGCAACCACTCAACGGTACCGGCTTGTAAGCCATCCGCCTTGAGTAAGTGTCATATCTAGCCTGTTCTAACTTGTGATTTTCACTAATACTATTCCCTTCTAGCCAATCACAAATTGGTTTACATTCTTGCTTCTCTCCTGATTGATTCTCAACTTTCCACGTGAAACTCAATGTTTCTATTTGCGTTAACCTTACCACTTTTCCCGTGACTTCTACCAACACTCCCCTATTGCCTTACATCCTTTAATCACTGCTACACCCAAAAAGTATTGAGGTCTATAACATAAAAGACAAGACAAAATAACCAAGCACAGCCATCTTACCATGATGAAAGCATTTTTACAGAAAAACTTCAGAACTTTCTCCAGGCACCAAAAGCAACATTTCAAGCACCTGTTTTTCATGAAAAAAAAAATTTTTAATGAAAAAATCAGAAACGTAAAAAATATTTTAATAAAAAATATAAACTCGTGAAGTAATTACCTGCTTTTTGTCCTTGTTTTGTGTTTTACTGATGTAAAGTTATAGTCAAAACATTTCTATTTATATCTACTACACATGTCTCATACTCTAAATTTAGTAACGTATCTTACGTTATGTTAGGATCATCATCATTGCACTCTGCAAAAATCCATAGATGCTTAGATTTACCCATTGAAATATTACGAAGCTCAGAAGAGAAATATGATAGATGTGCACAAACTCTGTAGCACGGCTAGAATGCACTGATGTGGGTAGATCATTTGCAGACAATTTTGCCCTGCTGCTATTTTTTCAACAAGAATAAAACTGTTTACACCCATTTTACCATTAGTAATAACAAGAGTAAAACCAATTACACCCATTTTACCATTAGTAATAACAAGAGTAAAACCGTTTACACCCATTTTACCATTAGTAATAACAAGAGTAAAACTGTTTACATCCATTTTACCATTAGTAATAACAAGAGTAAAACCATTTACACCCATTTTACCATTAGTAATAACAAGAGTAAAACCATTTACATCCATTTTACCATTAGTAATAACAAGAGTAAAACTGTTTACACCCATTTTACCATTAGTAATAACAAGAGTAAAACTGTTTACATCCATTTTACCATTAGTAATAAATAGAATAAAACTTTACATCCATTTTACCATTAGTAATAACAATAGTAAAACTGTTTACACCCATTTTACCATTAGTAATAACAAGAGTAAAACTGTTTACACCCATTTTACCATTAGTAATAACAAGAGTAAAACTGTTTACACCCATTTTACCATTAGTAATAACAAGAGTAAAACTGTTTACACCCACTTTACCATTAGTAATAACAAGAGTAAAACTGTTTACACCCATTTTACCATTAGTAATAACAAGAGTAAAACTGTTTACACCCACTTGAGGAAAAACTTGGCCACTGGATTCTCCGATCCCTTCATCTTGTGGTCCATGTACTCCAAGATGGCTCGGATTATCTGGACGATTGCGATCAACAAGGAACCGAACGCTAGAGACCCCAGATGGTATCTGAAATGAAAGAAGTGGTACTCTAGACACCAATCATGAAATAAAGTTATTATCACTAACATTTATTAAGAAACAAATGATAAATAGCATTTTCATACCAGCCCTATGTTATCAATGCTAAACATGGACAATGAACTAAGCACAGACACCGAAGATCACAACCTCTGAAATGTGGCACTTGAGAAAGATAACAAAACTAGCCACAGGTAAAACATCAAAACTAGTCACAACACCTACCGATAATATATCAAATCTAACCACTGTTAAAACATCAAAACTAGCCACAGATGAAGCATCAAAGCTAACCACAGCACCAACAGATAATACATCAAATCTAACCATTGCTAAAACATAAAGGCTAGCTACAGATGTTAGTTGTTGAATTTTCTTTAATGAACAAAGGTCCATAAGTGCTCAGACTTCCTCCCCAGCAAGTCCAGCAGTATAAAATGATAAACTGCTTCACAAGTCTAGCCCTGATCTCCTCGTAGCTCTCCTGAATATTTAGGTAACATCCATCTTGACTAGAATGAAGATCTGGGAGTCACATCAGAGTTGCAGATTCACAGACAGATATCGAAATAGTTATAATCTTGCCCTTCATTTCGAGTGTACGGTCGGATTAGTGATACACAATCATCCATTATGATGATCTAGCACATGCAACAATGAATGCACCCACAATACTTGATTCACTCCAATAGATACAGCCAGGATGCACGAACACCGCAGTGATAGTGCAAAATTCATAAAGTAGAACTTTCAACTGATTTGGAACACAAATCCATATTAAGGAGCTGTAAGTAGTTGATGCTGAACAAATCCAATGACAGACATTGAATAGCTCTCAATGTCATAATGTAAAATGCATATCGACATCACAACAAGGGAAAATTGCATTCACACCACCTGATTTGGCAAAAAAAGACTGCAGGCTAGGTGTACATATTCTGTAGCTCTGCTGCGAATCCATTAAAGGGAACATCCGGTTGACTTTAACACAGTGATCTACATTAGAGAGCTGGAATCAATCATTCTCCAAATGAAAATCCTGCAGCAGTTGATGGAACGCACACTTGATTCCACTATCTTGGAACCAGATGTCACAGACAGAACAAAAAAACTAGCCAAAATTAACTTAAAAATATTCCGTGTCCAAAAACAGAACAAACTCATCATATGAACCTGAAGCACCGCCACAAGGCACCCAGTAATGGCAGCGACGGAACATCTTTAGGCTTCTCAAAGGCCCAGTACCAACTGGAGAAGGCTCCAGCCAGCGTGAGTTGTCCAAGAGCAGCAACAAAGTTGACGAGCCAGAACAGCATGAAGAGGTTGAAGATCTGCAGGTAAATTGTGTAGCTGGTGGGGAGAGACATCAATGGGTGATTACTGGGGTAGGTAGAGGGGAGAGACATCAATGGATGATTACTGGGGTAGGTAGAGGGGAGAGACATCAATGGATGATTACTGGGGTAGGTAGAGGGGAGAGACATCAATGGGTGATTACTGGGGTAGGTAGAGGGGAGAGACATCAATGGATGATTACTGGGGTAGGTAGAGGGGAGAGACATCAATGGGTGATTACTGGGGTAGGTAGAGGGGAGAGACATCAATGGGTGATTACTGGGGTAGGTAGAGGGGAGAGACATCAATGGATGATTACTGGGGTAGGTAGAGGGGAGAGACATCAATGGATGATTACTGGGGTAGGTAGAGGGGAGAGACATCAATGGGTGATTACTGGGGTAGGTAGAGGGGAGAGACATCAATGGATGATTACTGGGGTAGGTAGAGGAGAGAGACATCAATGGGTGATTACTGGGGTAGGTAGAGGGGAGAGACATCAATGGGTGATTACTGGGGTAGGTAGAGGGGAGAGACATCAATGGATGATTACTGGGGTAGGTAGAGGGGAGAGACATCAATGGATGATTACTGGGGTAGGTAGAGGGGAGAGACATCAATGGGTGATTACTGGGGTAGGTAGAGGGGAGAGACATCAATGGATGATTACTGGGGTAGGTAGAGGGGAGAGACATCAATGGATGATTATTGAGGTAGGTAGAGGGGAGAGACATCAATGGATGATTACTGGGGTAGGTAGAGGGGAGAGACATCAATGGATGATTACTGGGGTAGGTAGAGGGGAGAGACATCAATGGATGATATATGATGTAAGTAGAAGGGAGAGACATCAATGGATGATATATGATGTAAGTAGAAGGGAGAGACATCAATGGATGATATATGGTGTAAGTAGAGGGGAGAGAGGATAATGAATGATTATTGGAGTAAGTAGAAGGGAGAGACATCAATAGATGATAAATGGTGTAAGTAGAGGGGAGAGAGATGGTGGGAAGGAGGTTAATGGATAATTAATGATGTAAGTAGAGGGGAGAAAGGTAATGGATGATTAAATGTGTAAGTAGAAAGGAGAGAAAATAATGGATATGTAATGGAGTAAGTAGAAGAGAGATAGGTTAATGGATGATTAATGGTGTTAGTAGACAAGTGACAGATTAATGGATGATTAATAGTGTTAGTAGACAAGTGACAGATTAATGGTGTTAGTAGACAAATGACAGATTAATGGTGTTAGTAGACAAGTGACAGATTAATGGTGTTAGTAGACAAGTGATAGATTAATGGATGATTAATGATGTTAGTAGACAAGTGACAGATTAATGGCGTTAGTAGACAAGTGACAGATTAATGGTGTTAGTAGACAAGTGACAGATTAATGGTGTTAGTAGACAAGTGACAGATTAATGGTGTTAGTAGACAAGTGACAGATTAATGGTGTTAGTAGACAAGTGACAGATTAATGGTGTTAGTAGACAAGTGACAGATTAATGGTGTTAGTAGACAAGTGACAGATTAATGGTGTTAGTAGACAAGTGACAGATTAATGGATGATTAATGATGTTAGTAGACAAGTGACAGATTAATGGTGTTAGTAGACAAGTGACAGATTAATGGTGTTAGTAGACAAGTGACAGATTAATGGTGTTAGTAGACAAGTGACAGATTAATGGATGATTAATAGTGTTAGTAGACAAGTGACAGATTAATGGATGATTAATAGTGTTAGTAGACAAGTGACAGATTAATGGTGTTAGTAGACAAGTGACAGATTAATGGTGTTAGTAGACAAGTGACAGATTAATGGATGATTAATAGTGTTAGTAGACAAGTGACAGATTAATGGATGATTAATGGTGTTAGTAGACAAGTGACAGATTAATGGTGTTAGTAGACAAGTGACAGATTAATGGATGATTAATGATGTTAGTAGACAAGTGACAGATTAATGGATGATTAATGATGTTAGTAGACAAGTGACAGATTAATGGATGATTAATGGTGTTAGTAGACAAGTGACAGATTAATGATGTTAGTAGACAAGTGACAGATTAATGGTGTTAGTAGACAAGTGACAGATTAATGGATGATTAATGATGTTAGTAGACAAGTGACAGATTAATGGATGATTAATGATGTTAGTAGACAAGTGACAGATTAATGGATGATTAATTATGTTAGTAGACAAGTGACAGATTAATGGATGATTAATGATGTTAGTAGACAAGTGACAGATTAATGATGTTAGTAGACAAGTGACAGATTAATGGTGTTAGTAGACAAGTGACAGATTAATGGATGATTAATGATGTTAGTAGACAAGTGACAGATTAATCATGTTAGTAGACAAGTGACAGATTAATGGTGTTAGTAGACAAGTGACAGATTAATGGATGATTAATGGTGTTAGTAGACAAGTGACAGATTAATGGATGATTAATGGTGTTAGTAGACAAGTGACAGATTAATGGATGATTAATGATGTTAGTAGACAAGTGACAGATTAATGATGTTAGTAGACAAGTGACAGATTAATGGTGTTAGTAGACAAGTGACAGATTAATGGATGATTAATGATGTTAGTAGACAAGTGACAGATTAATGGTGTTAGTAGACAAATGACAGATTAATAGTGTTAGTAGACAAGTGACAGATTAATGGTGTTAGTAGACAAGTGACAGATTAATGGATGATTAATAGTGTTAGTAGACAAGTGACAGATTAATGGATGATTAATGGTGTTAGTAGACAAGTGACAGATTAATGGTGTTAGTAGACAAGTGACAGATTAATGGATGATTAATGATGTTAGTAGACAAGTGACAGATTAATGGATGATTAATGATGTTAGTAGACAAGTGACAGATTAATGGATGATTAATGGTGTTAGTAGACAAGTGACAGATTAATGATGTTAGTAGACAAGTGACAGATTAATGGTGTTAGTAGACAAGTGACAGATTAATGGATGATTAATGATGTTAGTAGACAAGTGACAGATTAATGATGTTAGTAGACAAGTGACAGATTACTGGTGTTAGTAGACAAGTGACAGATTAATGGATGATTAATGATGTTAGTAGACAAGTGACAGATTAATGATGTTAGTAGACAAGTGACAGATTAATGGATGATTAATGATGTTAGTAGACAAGTGACAGATTAATGGATGATTAATTATGTTAGTAGACAAGTGACAGATTAATGGATGATTAATGATGTTAGTAGACAAGTGACAGATTAATGATGTTAGTAGACAAGTGACAGATTAATGGTGTTAGTAGACAAGTGACAGATTAATGGATGATTAATGATGTTAGTAGACAAGTGACAGATTAATCATGTTAGTAGACAAGTGACAGATTAATGGTGTTAGTAGACAAGTGACAGATTAATGGATGATTAATGGTGTTAGTAGACAAGTGACAGATTAATGGATGATTAATGGTGTTAGTAGACAAGTGACAGATTAATGGATGATTAATGGTGTTAGTAGACAAGTGACAGATTAATGGATGATTAATGGTGTTAGTAGACAAGTGACAGATTAATGGATGATTAATGGTGTTAGTAGACAAGTGACAGATTAATGGATGATTAATGGTATAAATAGATGGGAGAGAGGTTAATGGATAATTAATGGTGTCATTAGAAGGGAGAGAGATTAATGGATGATTAATGGTGATGATTTGGATAGAAAAGGAAGGGAGATTGTGGGGAGAATGGGGGTGTAGAGGGAAAAATAATGTTAATTTTTACTGTTACTTAACAAATCTTGTTATTGTGACAATGTTATAATTTCCATTAATAAGATTGTTACAGCTACTTCCATTATTTCTATTACTACTTCTGTTATTACTATTGCTACAGCTACTTCCAATATTTCTATTACTACTTCTGTTATTACTATTGCTACAGCTACTTCCAATATTTCTATTACTACTTCTGTTATTACTATTGCTACAGCTACTTCCAATATTTCTATTATTACTTCTGTTATTGCTACAGCTACTTCCAATATTTCTATTACTACTTCTGTTATTGCTACAGCTACTTCCAATATTTCTATTACTACTTCTATTATTACTATTGCTACAGCTACTTCCAATATTTCTATTACTACTTCTGTTATTACTATTGCTACAGCTACTTCCAATATTTCTATTACTACTTCTGTTATTGCTACAGCTACTTCCAATATTTCTATTACTACTTCTGTTATTGCTACAGCTACTTCCAATATTTCTATTACTACTTCTGTTATTACTATTCCTACAGCTACTTCCAATATTTCTATGACTACTTCTGTTATTGCTACAGCTACTTCCAATATTTCTATTACTACTTCTGTTATTGCTACAGTAACTTCCAATATTTCTATTACTACTTCTGTTATTGCTACAGCTACTTCCAATATTTCTATGACTACTTCTGTTATTGCTACAGCTACTTCCAATATATTATTATTTAAGCAAAAGGAGTGTGAGGTAAGATCGTTACTTACTCTCCTGTACCATACTTGATGAACTTACAAACACCACCAATCTTCGTGTCCTGAAATAAGAGAAAGAAGGACTATCTTTCATGAGACATTTCTCTGTGCTTTCTCTTATTTGTTTATAACTAATTGTTTCTCTGACCTTTCATATACTTGTGTCTAAATAATTCAGGTTCCAGGGAGAAATCAAGTAACTTTCACAGGGTACCTCACAATAATCAATGTTTCTCAATTTCAGTGAGGGAGTAAATGCCTGCTATTTTCTCCCATTGTTAGTGTTAATCTAGGTCTGCCTCTTTGTCTTTAACCCACAGGTTCCCATTTGAGGGCCTGCTTTAAGATTCTATTGATGTCTCTTCTCATCACATGGCCAACATATGACCACCTTCTTCTCTTGTTGTCTCTTCTCATCACATGACCAACATACGACCACCTTCTCTTGTCTCTTCTCATCACATGACCAACATATGACCACCTTCATCTCTTCTTGTCTCTTCTCATCACATGGCCAACATATGACCACCTTCTTCTCTTGTTGTCTCTTCTCATCACATGACCAACATATGACCACCTTCTTCTCTTGTTGTCTCTTCTCATCACATGACCAACATATGACCACCTTCTTCTCTTGTTGTCTCTTCTCATCACATGACCAACATATCAACATATGACCACCTTCTTCTCTTGTTGTCTCTTCTCATCACATGACCAACATGTGACCACCTTCTTCTCTTGTTGTCTCTTCTCATCACATGACCAACATATGACCACCTTCTTCTCTTGTTGTCTCTTCTCATCACACGACCAACATATGACCACCTTCTTCTCTTGTTGTCTCTTCTCATCACATGACCAACATATGACCACCTTCTTCTCTTGTTGTCTCTTCTCATCACATGACCAACATATGACCACCTTCTTCTCTTGTTGTCTCTTCTCATCACATGACCAACATATGACCACCTTCTTATCTTGTTGTCTCTTCTCATCACACGACCAACATATGACCACCTTCTTCTCTTGTTGTCTCTTCTCATCACATGACCAACATATGACCACCTTCTTCTCTTGTTGTCTCTTCTCATCACATGACCAACATATGACCACCTTCTTCTCTTGTTGTCTCTTCTCATCACATGACCAACATATGACCACCTTCTTCTCTTGTTGTCTCTTCTCATCACATGACCAACATATGACCACCTTCTTCTCTTGTTGTCTCTTCTCATCACATGACCAACATATGACCACCTTCTTCTCTTGTTGTCTCTTCTCATCACATGACCAACATATGACCACCTTCTTCTCTTGTTGTCTCTTCTCATCACACGACCAACATATGACCACCTTCTTCTCTTGTTGTCTCTTCTCATCACACGACCAACATATGACCACCTTCTTGATGTCTCTACCAGTCTATAAGATCCCCAAACTTATGTTATTGCAAATCTTCATTATCAATACTCCTTCCCCTCTCTGTTATCACACTGTGTCTATGTTTCTCACCTGCTTCCCTGCATATCAACTATGGTACTTCTCTGACACAATAGACCACAAATAACATGGATTGATGGAATATTAGAAACACTAGGAAACATAACAGCAGGAGATGCCAACAGAAGAACAAAAGATGGATTGATGGAATATTAGAAACACTAGGAAACATAACAGCAGGAGATGCCAACAGAAGAGTAAAAGATGGATTGATGGAATATTAGAAACACTAGGAAACATAACAGCAGGAGATGCCACAGAAGAGCAAAAGATGGATTGATGGAATATTAGAAACACTAGGAAACATAACAGCAGGAGATGCCAACAGAAGAGCAAAAGATGGATTGATGGAATATTAGAAACACTAGGAAACACAACAGCAGGAGAGACTAACAGAAGAGCAAAAGATGGATTGATGGAATATTAGAAACACTAGGAACCATAACAGCAGTAGAGGTCAACAGAAGAACAAAAGATGGATTGATGGAATGTTAGAAACACTAGGAAACATAACAGCAGGAGAGGTCAACAGAAGAACAAAAGATGGATTGATGGAATATTAGAAACACTGGGAAACACAACAGCAGGAGAGGTCAACAGAAGAGCAAAACATGGATTGATGGAATATTAGAAACACTGGGAAACATAACAGCAGGAGAGGCCAACAGAAGAACAAAAGATGGATTGATGGAATATTAGAAACACTGGGAAACATAACAGCAGGAGAGGTCAACAGAAGAACAAAACATGGATTGATGGAATATTAGAAACACTGGGAAACATAACAGCAGGAGAGGTCAACAGAAGAACAAAAGATGGATTGATGGAATATTAGAAACACTGGGAAACACAACAGCAGGAGAGGCCAACAGAAGAACAAAAGATGGATTGATGGAATATTAGAAACACTAGGAAACATAACAGCAGTAGAGGTCAACAGAAGAACAAAAGATGGATTGATGGAATATTAGAAACACAAGGAAACATAACAAGTGGAGAGGCCAACAGAAGAGGAAAAGATGGATTGATGGAATATTAGAAACACTAGGAACCATAACAGCAGGAGAGGCCAACAGAAGAGCAAAAGATGGATTGATGGAATATTAGAAACACAAGGAAACATAACAAGTGGAGAGGCCAACAGAAGAGGAAAAGATGGATTGGTGGAATATTAGAAACACTAGGGAACATAGCAAGCGGAGAGGCCAACAGAAGAGCAAAAGACAGCAAATTATATCTCCCCTCAATGCTGAAAGGCAGATGAGGAAGGAAAGAAAAAGAAGAAGGTGCCAGATTTTCCTGGATCACCTCCCTCACGCTAAGAACAGTTATGCTCATAAGACCACAGTTAGATGAAGCCAGATACTGCTCAGTTCTGATTGGCTGGACTTATTTGTCAACAGTCGAGATACTGACGACTACGCTCCCTCGTTGGCACTTTTGATCTCAATAAGGGAAACAACTTACATTTTTAAAGCTTTAAAAACAAAGACTACATCTTAAAACAGACGAATCAATCAGAATCTTACGTTGACATCACATGGTACATCCTCAAGTAGGCCACTCAAATCTTTCCTGATGTGGTCATAGTCATAGCTGCCATTAGTAAAGTTCTTGAAATCATAATTGGAGTGGCCTCGTCCAACAGATGCCAGGTATCTTGTATCATTAAGGACAACAACTTTACAATTATCAATGATACTAACATTAACTCCAAGCCCCAAACCAGCATGCCTTTCATAATATGAATAGATGTGAACAAGTTATCATTATACACAATCGACTCCACAGTCACATGTATACAAAATTCAAGACCACAACTACATGTATATGTGGACTGGCGCCCAAGACTGCTGAACACATACTTCAAGACTGTACTGAATATAGTAGACTGAGGAAAATCCATTGGCCAATAGATACAACACTACAGGTGTCCCAGACTGCTGAACACATACTTCAAGACTGTACTGAATATAGTAGACTGAGGAAAATCCATTGGTCCACAGATACAACACTACAGGTGTCCCAGACTGCTGAACACATACTTCAAGACTGTACTGAATATAGTAGACTGAGGAAAATCCATTGGTCCATAGAACAACACTACAGGCGCCCCAGACTGCTGAACACATACTTCAAGACTGTACTGAATATAGTAGACTGAGGAAAATCCATTGGTCCATAGATACAACACTACAGGTGTCCCAGACTGCTGAACACATACTTCAAGACTGTACTGAATATAGTAGACAGGAAAATCCATTGGTCCATAGATACAACACTACAGACAAAACTATATGGGCCACTGCAAGAATTACAAAAGACAGTAACATTTTTACAGGAAACAAATTACATATATAAACAATACTTCAGGTGAACGGAAGAAACAAAGAAATGGATGGATGGATTGATGGATGGATGGATAAATGGATCGATAAGATGAATGGATACATGGACAGACAGACAGATATATAGATTAGCTAGATGAATGGATGGACGGATTGTATGGATGGCTAGATAGACTAGCAGAAAGTATATATAGAAAAATGGTAACAAATTAGTAATAAACATAACATCATTAAAAAAAACATAAATATTCAAATATATTTTATACCAAAATTGTTCCAATGTTAAAAGTTATCTACACAACAACAACATAGACAATGTCCCAAGTAGAGCTTCCAAAATAGTCTTAACAAAACTATCACAAAAAAAGATTACAATGTAAAATAAAATCCTCTTACGTTAATCCATACACTAACCTTACAAAAACATTACAAAACTCTTACATTAACCCATACACTAACTTTACAAAAAAAACATTCATTACAAAACTCTTACAAAAAAAATTTATTACAAAGAAAATACAAACTTCTTACATTAAACCTGACTTGACCTTGACCCATACCCACGCCCATGACCTCACATAAGTTGTGTCTTTCACCACCCATCTCTATTTTGGGCGACATGTTTGATCTTATCTAATGAGTCTATGCATGCCAACTTTGCTTCTCTTATAAGTGTGCTTTTTAGTGCCTCTCTAGTGCTTCCTCTTTTTCTGTATCCTGATGTTTCCCATAGAAGAGCCTGTTTTGGAATTCTCTTGCTGTTTCTTCTCAGCACATGTCTGACATATGTCCATCTAAACCTCACAACCCTTACATAAAACATTACAAAACTCTTACAAAAATATTACAAAACAATATTACAAAACAATATTACAAAAGACTTACATAAAACATTACAAAACTCTTACATAAAACATTACAAAACTCTTACAAAAAATATAACAAAAAATATTACAAAACACTTACATAAAACATTACAAAACTCTTACAAAAAATATTACAAAACTCTTACAAAAAATATTACAAAACAATTATAAAAAGACATTACAAATCTCTTACAATAAGATATTACAAAATGCTTACAAATCCCCAAGGATTCTTTACAAAGCCCCCACCCCACCCCAGCCCTCTCCCAAGTTGCAGTCAAGACCTCATGAAGGATACGTAGCAACACAGGCCCATAGGGCGACCACACCCACTTGCAGAATAAACGGGAAGACTGGCCATAACAGTGTTGACCACATAGCTCCTACGGCCCTGAAAGAGTCACGGGAAGGTCAACAATTAGTTGCTGTGAGTGTTGCATTCTTGTGATGCTAGCGATTGATACTATTTTTAGTAACAAACATTGCAATGAACGCAACTATAGTAGTTTTACCATAAAACGGGTCGAGTCTCTGTGTCAATACATTTCAGAAGGTCAGTGAGTTTAAGAGAGTAGGGGTAGAAAGTCAACAATTTTTTAATCCATTTTTTTCCTGGTAGCTGTATGCACAGGGGTCCCTTGCCACACAGGCAGATAACTCTGTCTTCGGTGGTACTCATATTTTTTTTATGTTGATGAGTAATTGACGTTTCAAACTGGGTTTTGCTGCGGAGATCAGGGGTGGTTGCCGCAGAGAGAAGTCATAGATAAAAATCCCAACTGGTGTAGCCGAGGTTTGAACTCTCAATCTTTGTGTCTCAAGACAGGTGTCTTGCCTCAAGACAAACCAATTCCCCTGGAAGCCAACAACTGAAGTGATAAATAGCTGTAGAGATAGAAAGTTGTGGAGAGACATGATCACCTACACCTGTAGAGATAGAAAGTTGTGGAGAGACATGATCACCTACACCTGTAGAGATAGAAAGTTGTGGAGAGACATGATCACCAACACCTGTAGAGATAGAAAGTTGTGGAGAGACATGATCACCTACACCTGTAGATATAGAAAGTTGTGGAGAGACATGATCACCTACACCTGTAGAGATAGAAAGTTGTGGAGAGACATGATCACCTACACCTGTAGAGATAGAAAGTTGTGGAGAGACATGATCACCTACACTAGCTGTAGAGATAGAAAGTTGTGGAGAGACATGATCACCTATATCTGTAGAGATAGAAAGTTGTGGAGAGACATGATCACCTATATCTGTAGAGATAGAAAGTTGTGGAGAGACATGATCACCAACACCTGTAGAGATAGAAAGTTGTGGAGAGACATGATCACCTACATCTGTAGAGATAGAAAGTTGTGGAGAGACATGATCACCAACACCTGTAGAGATAGAAAGTTGTGGAGAGACATGATCACCTATATCTGTAGAGATAAAAAGTTGTGGAGAGACATGATCACCTACACCTGTAGAGATAGAAAGTTGTGGAGAGACATGATCACCTACATCTGTAGAGATAGAAAGTTGTGGAGAGACATGATCACCTACACCTGTAGATATAGAAAGTTGTGGAGAGACATGATCACCTACATCTGTAGAGATAGAAAGTTGTGGAGAGACATGATCACCTACATCTGTAGAGATAGAAAGTTGTGGAGAGACATGATCACCTACACCTGTAGAGATAGAAAGTTGTGGAGAGACATGATCACCTATACCTGTAGAGATAGAAAGTTGTGGAGAGACATGATCACCTACATCTGTAGAGATAGAAAGTTGTGGAGAGACATGATCACCTACACCTGTAGAGATAGAAAGTTGTGGAGAGACATGATCACCTATACCTGTAGAGATAGAAAGTTGTGGAGAGACATGATCACCTACATCTGTAGAGATAGAAAGTTGTGGAGAGACATGATCACCTATATCTGTAGAGATAGAAAGTTGTGGAGAGACATGATCACCTATATCTGTAGAGATAGAAAGTTGTGGAGAGACATGATCACCTACACCTGTAGATATAGAAAGTTGTGGAGAGACATGATCACCTAGGTCTTCAACAAACACTTTCCGAGCTGTTCTGTTTCTGGTCATGTTCTCAACCTCACATTAAGGTTCCGTTGTAAAGATTCAACATCATCATCGTGTGCCATACCTGTTGGCGTAGGCGATCATGTCCCTCCACAATCTTCTATCTACAGTACATCGTATCAGTTCTTTTGTTGACTGTTTTCCATGCCACGACACCAAGCTATCTAGTATTTTCTCTCTTTGTTATCCACAATCACTCTTTTCCTGTATTTTGCCAGTTGTAACCAAATATTCCAACTTTCCTCTTCTCATGATACACCTGAAAAATGTTGTTTGTTTCTTTCTGATGTTTTTTTAGGAGCTCCCTTTTTGTGTTGGCATCTTTGAGAATTTCCTCATTGGTCTTTTTAGCTGTCCAGGGAACTTTCAACATTCTTCTGAGAAATCCCATCTCTGTGGGCTCTAATTGTCTTCTCATGTAAAGGTTACTGCCTCAAAATATAAATTCTTAAAATCTGACAGTTTGCAGTGGGCAAACATCCCCCCCTCCCTAATTACTACTTCTGGTGTCCCCTGAGTGTTGGGTTTGTTTCCATTTATGTTGGATCACACAAACGTACACATCATAAAAAGTAGTACCCTATTGTACGAAAAAAGGCTTTTTTGTTTTAAATTTCACGAACTTACAAGATATTCTTTTTTTTTTTCTTATGATGGGGGAAATCTCTCAGGCTGCCGGCGCAGACATTAAACAAACCTCTATAACACAGGTTAGCAAGCAAACGATGCTAGGAGATAGTTGAATATATGGCTGGACTGACAGCCGATGTGTCAACAGACAACATAATGTCTCTTGCTTTGATAGTGCAGGTTGTCATAGGCTGACTTGTCCATCTTTAGATGTTACATGTCCATGTTAGTCTTGGTCTGCCTCTTTTACCTTTATTTTCCCATTCACGATGACTTTTACCATGATATCACCAGTCTATAACATCCCCCAAACTTATGTAATCAACCACTAATATCTTCAGTAATAAAGAAAAGACGATGGTCATACGTTGGACATGTGATGAGAAGAGATAATAATCGAATAGCAAAGCAAGCCCTCATATGGGAAACAACAGGTAAAAGAAAAAGAGGAAGACCCAGGGAGACACTGAGAAGAACATTGATGAGAGAGGCAAGAGCAGCAGGAATCGGCTCCCTCAATGAGATAGAACTGCTTGCACAGAACAGAGACAGATGGCGAGATTTGATAAAATATCTTTAAAAGAAAACTGCTAGAACAAAAATTCATATAGGAGAAGGTGTATCTTGGTCTACGCCCTATGGGCCAGTTACGGCTGGAAAGGTCAATAGATAGATAGAAACTTATGTTATCGCTAATCTTTATTATCAACACTCCTTCCCATCTCTGCTATCACACAGTGTCCATGTTGCTCACCTGCTTCCCTGTTTGATGAGAGCGACAGCAATGATAATTCTCTGGCACAAGAACAGCAGAATCAGCAGCACTATCAGCAGGATAACACCAAAAATGATGCCTGCGGGATAAATCAGCAAATAAATAACAAAATCTGGGCTGCTAAAGTAAAATTGTAACAGCTGAGGGAAAGATAACATTAATTTATGTTATTGTATAGAAATGGTAGGAACAAAACCCTGCCAGGAATATATAGAACAACAAAAACTTAAATGGTTTGGCCACCTGGTCAGAATGAATCCTCACCAATCACCATCAAGGGCGTTCTTCTCGAGAATGCATGGAAAAAGACCAAGAGGAAGACTCAGAAGAAGATGGATAGATGCAGTGACAGAGACATGTAACAACAAAGGAAAATCACTAATTCAGACAGTTCGAGCAGCTCAAGAACGACAAATGATATAAACCACAACACCTTTTAGGTATCAGTGAGAAAGAGAAAAGAAGAAGATGGATAGATGCAGTGATAGAGACATGTAACAACAAAGGGAAATCACTAATTCAGACAGTTCGAGCAGCTCAAGAACGACAAATGATATAAACCACAACACCTTTTAGGTATCAGTGAGAAAGAGAAAAGAAGAAGATGGATAGATGCAGTGATAGAGACATGTAACAACAAAGGGAAATCACTAATTCAGACAGTTCGAGCAGCTCAAGAACTACAAATGATATAAACCATGACACCTTTTAGGTATCAGCGAGAAAGAGAAAAGAAGAAGATGGATAGATGCAGTGACAGAGACATGTAACAACAAAGGAAAATCACTAATTCAGACAGTTCGAGCAGCACAAGAACGACAAATGATATAAACCATGACACCTTTTAGGTATCAGTGAGAAAGAGAAAAGAAGCAGAAGAAGATAGATGGGCAAATGAAATGAAATTAATTTATGTTATTGTATAGATGGGCAAATGAAATGAAATTAATTTATGTTATTGTCTCACAAGATAAGACAGACAAAATTTGCCTACACTCTCACAAGATAAGACAGACAAAATTAGCCTACACTCTCACAAGATAAGACAGACAAAATTAGCCTACACTCTCACAAGATAAGACAGACACAATTAGCCTACACTCTCACAAGATAAAACAGACAAAATTAGCCTACACTCTCACAAGATAAGACAGACACAATTAGCCTACACTCTCACAAGATAAAACAGACACAATTAGCCAACACTCTCACAAGATAAGACAGACAAAATTAGCCTACACTCTCACAAGATAAGACAGACAAAATTAGCCTACACTCTCACAAGATAAAACAGACAAAATTAGCCTACACTCTCACAAGATAAGACAGACACAATTAGCCTACACTCTCACAAGATAAAACAGACAAAATTAGCCTACACTCTCACAAGATAAGACAGACAAAATTAGCCTACACTTTCACAAGATAAAACAGACAAAATTAGCCTACACTCTCACAAGATAAGACAGACACAATTAGCCAACACTCTCACAAGATAAAACAGACAAAATTAGCCTACACTCTCACAAGATAAGACAGACAAAATTAGCCTACACTCTCACAAGATAAGACAGACAAAATTAGCCTACATTCTCACAAGATAAGACAGACAAAATTAGCCTACACTCTCACAAGATAAGACAGACAAAATTAGCCAACACTCTCACAAGATAAGACAGACACAATTAGCCAACACTCTCACAAGATAAGACAGACAAAATTATCCTCCACTCTCACAAGATAAGACAGACAGACAAAATTAGCCCCTAATCTGATAAGAAAAGACAGACAATAAATTGTGTGAGCCAGACAAAGTCTTACCTCCTGCCATAAATAACTTCTCCTTCTCGAACGTCAGCTGCCACACAAGGTAGACTGTCATGGTCTCATTCGTACCTCTGTTTATATAGTACAGGTACCAACAGATGCCGGTTACTGGGGGGAAGCCAAAATAAAATAAATATCAAATAAGATGGAGCAGCTAAACTTAAAGAATCATCATCATCATCGAGTGTCATCTCCACATCAAAGGTTGGCTACCTTGGAGCACCATTCTGTCTCTGTCTGTTGCTTTGATGTTGCAGGTTGTCATAGGTTGATTTGTCCATCTCCACATCAAAGGTTGGCTACCTTGGAGCGCCATTCTGTCTCTGTCTGTTGCTTTGATGGTGCAGGTTGTCATAGGCTGACTTGTCCATCTTTTCATGTTACTCGTCCATGTTAGTCTTAGTCTGCCTCTGTCTCTTTTACCTTTTATTTTCCCTTACAATATTACGTTTAGTAGGCTGTTGTGTCTTTTAACATGCCCCCAAAAATTTATTTGTCTTGTTTGAATTGTGTTTAATAGTTCTCTTTTCATTTTTAGTTACATTAAGATTTTATCATTTATTTTCTTTTCTTTCCATCCAATTCTACCTATACTTCTATAACACCACATTTCAATTATCTGTTCTGTTTTCTTGTCTAATATCCATGTTTCTACACCATACAGGAATGTTGAGAAGATATAACATTTAGCTATTCTTAGTTTTAGCCCTGGTGTTATTTGTTTTGATGTTAGTATGTTTTCCATGGCATTAACATTCCTATTCTTCTGATTATTTCAGTTGTACATTTGCACTCACTGCTTGTAGTATATAAATTAATAGAAAGGCAAGATGAACTAAAACATTACAGTCAAAGCATTCATTAGGCATAACAAACAAACTATACAAATTTGAAGATGAATTTAACACATACATTAAAGTTGAATGAAAAGACATCATAATGTGTTCATATGTGAGGTATGTGTCATGTGTGTGGTGTGTGTTATGTGTGAGTTGTGTGTCATGTGTGAAGTGAGTGTCATGTGTAAGGTGTGTCATGTGTGTTGTGTGTGTCATATGTGTGTGTTGTGTGTCATGTGTGTGATGTGTGTCATGTGTGAGGCATGTGTCATGTGTGAAGTGTGTTATATATGAGATGTGTGTCATATATGAGGTGTGTGTCATATATGAGGTGTGTCATGTGTGAGTTGTGTGTCATGTGTGAGGTGTGTCATATATGAGGTGTGTGTCATATATGAGGTGTGTCATGTGTGAGTTGTGTGTCATGTGTGAGGTGTGTTATATATAAGGTGTGTGTCATGTGTGTGGTGTGTGTCATGTGTGAGGTGTGTTATATATGAGATGTGTGCCATGTGTGAGGTGTGTGTCATATATGATGTGTATGTCATGTGTGTGGTGTGTAAGGTGTGTGTCATGTGTGAGGTGAGTGTCATGTGTGAGGTGTGTTATATATGAGATGTGTGTCATGTGTGAGGTGTGTGTCATATATGATGTGTATGTCATGTGTGTGGTGTGTAAGGTGTGTGTCATGTGTGAGGTGAGTGTCATGTGTGAGGTGTGTTATATATGAGATGTGTGTCATGTGTGAGGTGTGTGTCATATATGATGTGTATGTCATGTGTGTGGTGTGTGTCATGTGTGAGGTGTGTGTCATGTGTGAGGTGTGTGTCATGTGTGAGGTGTGTGTCATGTGTGTGGTGTGTGTCATGTGTGGTGTGTCATGTGTGGTTATTTATTCATGTGTGAAGTAAGTGTCTTGTGTGAGGTGTGTTATATATGAGATGAGTGTCATGTGTGAAGTGTGTGTCATGTGTGAGGCATAGGTCATGTGTGTGGTGTGTGTCATGTGTGAAGTGAGTGTCATGTGTGAGGTATGTTATATATGAGATGTGTCATATATGAGGTGTGTGTCATATATGAGGTGTGTGTCATGTGTGAGGTGTGTGTTATGTGTGAGGTGTGTGTCATGTGTGAGGCATGTGTCATGTGTGAGGTATGTGTCATGTGTGAGGTATGTGTCATGTGTGAGGTATGTGTCATGTGTGAGGTATGTGTCATGTGTGAGGTATGTGTCATGTGTGAGGTATGTGTCATGTGTGAGGTATGTGTCATATGAGGCATGTATCATGTGTGGTGTGTGTCATGTGAGGCATGTGCCATGTGTGAGGCATGTGTCATGTGTGTGTCATGTGTGGTGTGTGTCATGTGTGAAGTGAGTGTCATGTGTGAGGTGTGTTATATATGAGATGTGTGTCATGTGTGAGATGTGTGTCATGTGTGAGGCATGTGTCATGTGTGAGGCATGTGTCATGTGTGAGGTGTGTGTGAGACATGTGTCATGTGTAAGGTGTGTGTGAGGCATGTGTCATGTGTGAGGTGTGTGGGAAGCATGTGTCATGTGTGAGGTGTGTGAGGCATGTGTGAGGCATGTGTCATGTGTGAGGTGTGGGTCATGTGTCATGTGTGAGGCATGGGTCATGTGTGAGGCATGGGTCACGTGTGAGGCATGTGTCATGTGTGAGGTATGTGTCATGTGTGAGGCATGTGTCATGTGTGAGGCATGTGTCATGTGTGAGGCATGTGTCATGTATGAGGTATGTGTCATGTGTGAGGCATGTGTCATGTGTGAGGCAAGTGTCATGTGTGAGGCAAGGGTCATATGTGATGCATGTGTCATGTGTGAGGTTTGTGACATGTGTGAGGCATGTGTCATGTGTGAGGCATGTGTCATGTGTGAGTCCTGTGTGAGGCGTATGTCATGTGTGAGGTGTGTCTCATGTGTGAGGTATGTGTCATGTGTGAGGCATGTGTCATGTGTGAGGTATGTGTCATGTGTGAGGCATGTGTGAGGTATGTGTCATGTGAGGCATGTATCATGTGTGGTGTGTGTCATGTGAGGCATGTGTCATGTGTGAGGTGTGTATCATGTGAGGCATGTATCATGTGTGGTGTGTGTCATGTGAGGCATGTATCATGTGTGAGGCATGTATCATGTGTGAGACATGTGTGAGGTATGTGTCATGTGAGGCATGTATCATGTGTGGTGTGTGTCATGTGAGGCATGTGTCATGTGTGAGGTGTGTATCATGTGAGGCATGTATCATGTGTGGTGTGTGTCATGTGAGGCATGTATCATGTGTGAGGCATGTATCATGTGTGAGGTGTGTGTCATGTGTGAGGCATGTGTCATGTGTGAGGTGTGTATCATGTGTGAGTTGAGTATATTCAGCTGAAACCCAAGCCTGCACACAAAAACTTCAAACCCCTGCCAGATTCAACATAAAACTCAACCCAAACTCAGACACAACCACAAAAGTCAAGCCAAACTTAAACTCAGTCAGGTATAACCACAACAGTCAAGTCAAACTCACAGAAAACCCAAATGGCCAAAAAAGCCAAAATTGTCAGCCAAACCATGAAGCCAGCGAGAAACCTCATCAGTATTATCCAGATAAGAGAGATCACCATGGCAACCAGCAGACCTCTGAAAGCACATTTCAAAACTGGGATTCTATTGGTTGCCAAAAGTGTACAATTAATCTTATATAACCAATGTTGTAGTAGGGTGGTGACATGTTGTGGTGGGCTGGGGACATGTTGTGGTGGGTTATTGACATGTTGTGGTGGGCTGGGGACATGTTGTGGGCTATTGACATGTTTTGGTGGGCTGGGGACATGTTGTGGTGGGCTGGGGACATGTTGTGGTGGGTTATTGACATGTTGTGGTGGGCTGGGGACATGTTTTGGTGGGCTGGGGACATGTTGTGGTGGGCTGGGGACATGTTGTGGTGGGCTGGGGACATGTTGTGGTGGGCTGGGGACATGTTGTGGTGGGTTATTGACATGTTGTGGTGGGCTGGGGACATGTTGTGGTGGGTTATTGACATGTTGTGGTGGGCTGGGGACATGTTGTGGGCTATTGACATGTTTTGGTGGGCTGGGGACATGTTGTGGTGGGCTGGGGACATGTTGTGGTGGGTTATTGACATGTTGTGGTGGGCTGGGGACATGTTGTGGGCTATTGACATGTTTTGGTGGGCTGGGGACATGTTGTGGTGGGCTGGGGACATGTTGTGGGCTATTGACATGTTTTGGTGGGCTGGGGACATGTTGTGGTGGGCTGGGGACATGTTGTGGTGGGTTATTGACATGTTGTGGTGGGCTGGGGACATGTTGTGGTGGGCTGGGGGCATGTTGTGGGCTATTGACATGTTTTGGTGGGCTGGGGACATGTTGTGGTGGGCTGGGGACATGCTGTGGTGGGTTATTGACATGTTGTGGTGGGCTGGGGACATGTTGTGGGCTATTGACATGATTTGGTGGGCTGGGGACATGTTGTGGTGGCTGGGGACATGTTGTGGGCTATTGACATGTTGTGGTGCGCTGGGGACATGTTGTGGGCTATTGACATGTTGTGGTGGGCTGGGGACATGTTGTGGTGTGCTGTGACATGTGGTGGACTATTGATATGTTGTGGTGGGCTGATGATATGTTGTAATGTGCTGTTTACATGTGGTGGGTTATTTATATGTTGTGGTGGGCTGGGGACATGTTGTGGTGGGCTGTGACATGTAGTGGGCTATTGATATGTTGTGGTGGGCTGGGGACATGTAGTGGGCTATTGATATGCTGTGGTGGGCTGGGGACATGTTGTGGTGGGCTGGGGACATGTTGTGATTTGCTGTTACATGTGGTGGGCTATTGATATGTTGTGGTGGGCTGGGGACATGTAGTGGGCTATTGATATGCTGTGGTGGGCTGGGGACATGTTGTGGTGGGCTGGGGACATGTTGTGATGTGCTGTTACATGTGGTGGGCTATTGATATGTTGTGGTGGGCTGGGGACATGTTGTGGTGGGCTGTGACATGTGGTGGGCTATTGATATGTTGTAGTGGGCTGGTGACATGTTGTTATGTGCTGTTACATGTGGTGGGCTATTGATATGTTGTGGTGGGCTGGTGATATGTTGTGGTGGGCTGTGACATGTGGTGGGCTATTGATATGTTGTGGTGGGCTGGGGACATGTAGTGGGCTATTGATATGCTGTGGTGGGCTGGGGACATGTTGTGGTGGGCTGGGGACATGTTGTGATTTGCTGTTACATGTGGTGGGCTATTGATATGTTGTGGTGGGCTGGGGACATGTAGTGGGCTATTGATATGCTGTGGTGGGCTGGGGACATGTTGTGGTGGGCTGGGGACATGTTGTGATGTGCTGTTACATGTGGTGGGCTATTGATATGTTGTGGTGGGCTGGGGACATGTTGTGGTGGGCTGTGACATGTGGTGGGCTATTGATATGTTGTAGTGGGCTGGTGACATGTTGTTATGTGCTGTTACATGTGGTGGGCTATTGATATGTTGTGGTGGGCTGGTGATATGTTGTGGTGGGCTGTGACATGTGGTGGGCTATTGATATGTTGTGGTGGGCTGGTGACATGTTGTGGTGGGCTATTGACATGTTGTGGTGGGCTGGGGACATGTTGTGGGCTATTGATATGTTGTGGTGGGCTGGGGACATATTGTGATGTGCTGTTACATGTAGTGGGCTATTGATATGTTGTGGTGGACTGAGGTATGTTGTGGTGGGCTGAGGACATGGTGTAGTGGGGTCATGAAACAACTACAGAATTAGATCAATATTAGAGGAAAATAATGCTCTATGATAACCGACCTTTAACACAGAAATGGTAGTACATGGCGGTGATAACTGAACCAACCATTACAAATAGTCATCTTCCATATCTTATTGTATCATTTCTCGGAGACGCCAAGAAATACAGAAAGAATACACATATACACAAGCACTCACAAACATTCTGATAAACAGCCCATAACAAGAAACACAAAGACAAACTCAAAAACACTCAGATTTACACAGAAAAACAATTGCTGCATAAAACAAACAAACACATAAACACTCATGATACAAGAAGAAACACTCATAATACAATCATAATAATGAAACACTTAAGTCACACACACATAAATATTAATTTTAAATTGTAAAAAATACAATCTGGAGCATCAACAGAGTCACTGAAACATCAACAATCCAAATAGAAACACATAGGAATATCTAGAAACATAGGAATACCAAGATATATAGAGATGCACCAAGAACATGGAGATACATCAAGAAACACGGAAAAGCACGATGAAAGAGAGGGAAGCACTAAAAAACACCAAAAAACACAGAGAAGCACCAAGAAACATGGAAAAGCACATTGAAAGAGAAGGAAACACTAAAAAACACAGGGAAGCATCAAGAAACATGGAAAAGCACATTGAAAGAGAGAGAAACACCTCAAAACACAGAGCAGCCCCAAAAAGCACCATGAAAGTGACAGAAGCACTAAGAAATGCAGGAAAGCACAAAGAAACACAGAAAAGCACTTTGAAAGAGAGGGAAGCATCAAGAAACACCTCAAAACAGGGAAGCACCAAGAAACACAGAGAAACACTATTAAATTGGGAGAAGCACCAAGAAAAACAGAGAAGTACCAATAAAAAGAGGTTAGCACCAATAAACAGTGAGAAGTACCATGAAACAGAGAAGCACCAAAAAACACAGAGAAACACCAAGAAACAGAGAGAAAAACCAAAGAAACAGAGAGAAGCACCAAGAACAGAGAGAAAAACCATAGAAACTGAGAGAAGAACCAGGAACAGAGAGAAAAACCAAAGAAACAGGGAGAAATACCAAAGAAACGGAGAGAAGCACCAAGAAACAGAGAAAAACCAAAGAAACAGAAAGAAGTACCAAGAAACAGAGAGAAGCATCAAGAAATAGAGAAGCATCAAGAAATACAGAGTGCATCAAGAAACAGAGCGAAGCACCAAGAAATAGATAGAAGCATCAAGAAATACAGAGAAGCATCAAGAAACAGAGCGAAGCACCAAGAAATAGAGAGAAGCACGAAGAAATAGAGAGAAGCATCAAGAAACAGAGAGAAGCACTAAAAAACAGAGCGAAGCATCAAGAATCACCAAGAAACAGAGCGAAGCATCAAGAAATAGAGTGAAACACCAAGAAACAGAGTGAAGCATCAAGAAACATAGAGAAGCACCAAGAAACAGAGCAAAGCACCATGAAACAGAGACAAGCACCAAGAAACAGAGAGAAACTTCAAGAAACAGAGCAAAGCATGAAGAAACACAGAGAAGCACCAAGAAACAGAGGGAAGCATCAAGAAACAGAGCAAAATGTGAAGAAACACAGAGAAGCACCAAGAAACAGAGAAAAGCATCAAGAAACAGAGCAAAATGTGAAGAAACACAGAGAAGCACCAAGAAACAGAGAGAAGCATCAAGAAACAGAGCAAAGCATGAAGAAACACAGAGAAGCACCAAGAAACAGAGAGAAGCATCAAGAAACAGAGCAAAGCATGAAGAAACACAGAGAAGCACCAAGAAACATTTATAAAAACTCCAAGCTGTCTTAGCTGGGAGCTCACGACAATCACTCACATGAGGATCATCCACCAGGAGGTCACCACGTCGGCTATGATCTTGTCCCCAAACTCCTTGGCATGCAAGAAAGCATTGAAAACCCTACAAGAAATAAAAAAACATGGCGTGCAAGAAGCTCTGTCAAATCCTACAACAAACATGCAACAGTTGCAGGTACGGAGAAGAGACAGAAAGATGTGGAGCCTTCAGTACCAGGGTTGTGATGAATAAACTGCTGTAAAGCAGAGAAAAATGAGTGGTATAGAGGTAAGATGTCGGCATCTGGACCGCAAACTCCCAGGTTTGATCCTTATCTCAAGTTGTTGAAATTTTTCACTTGAATCCCTGGTTTCATTGTGGCTATAACTTCCCCTGGTTTCATTGTGACTAAAACCTCCCCTGGTTTCATTGTGGCTAAAACTTCCCCTGGTTTCATTGTAGCTAAAACTTCCCCTGGTTTCATTGTGGCTAAAACCTCCCCTGGTTTCATTGTGGCGATAACCTCCCCTGGTTTCATTGTGGCTATAACCTCCCCTGGTTTCATTGTGGCTATAACTTCACCTGGTTTCATTGTGGCTATAACTTCCCCTGGTTTCATTGTGGCTATAACTTCCCCTGGTTTCATTATGGCTATAACCTCCCCTGGTTTCATTGTGGCTAAAACCTTCCCTGGTTTCATTGTGGCTATAACTTCCCCTGGTTTCATTGTGGCTATAACCTCCCCTGGTTTCATTGTGGCTATAACTTCCCCTGGTTTCATTATGGCTATAACCTCCCCTGGTTTCATTGTGGCTATAACCTCCCCTGGTTTCATTGTGGCTATAACCTCCCCTGGTTTCATTATGGCTAAAACCTCTCCTGGTTTCTTCATGGCTTTACACTACCCTGATCTCTGGTTAGTAAGATCCCATGTCTAGCCCGCTTGGAAAACAGAACAGAAGGCCCCGTGTGCACTCTGAGCATGTTAAAGAACCAGTGACAATTTAAAGTAGAAAAGAGTAGGACAAAAGTGGCTGCTGTCAAGGCAAAAGATTGTTAAACAAATCTGCTCATGTTAAGGATGGATAGGTCAAGCCTAAAGATGTGGATACTGTGGCTACGCTGTAAGCTAGCAGCACAACGCACCCATGCAGATGAATAGGTCAAGCTTAAAGATGCAGATACTGTGGCTACGCTGTAAGCTAGCAGCACAACGCACCCATGCAGATGAATAGGTCAGGCCTAAAGGTGCAGATACTGTGGCTACGCTGTAAGCTAGCAGCACAACGCACCCATGCAGATGAATAGGTCAGGCCTAAAGGTGCAGATACCGTGGCTATGCTGTAAGTTAGCAGCACAATGCACCCATGCCCATTTAATGGGTGAAGGTTAAAAAGAGAGAACTATTGCAGGTATATGAGATAGATGCATTTAGTGCTGCCCTCTGGTTTGTTTCAAAATGCAACTGACTGGAGCAGACTGTTGATGTTCATACATTACAGGTTATCAGAACACTCAGCTTATATATGTAAAGGGGAAGAGGATATTGATTTGCCATTATGTGACGATAACCTTGACATCAGGATGCTTCTTTGAGGCGAGCGAGGCGTTGATCAGATACTGAACCTTGATAGAGATACTGAACCTTGATAGAGATACTGAACCTTGATAGAGATACTGAACCTTGATAGAGATACTGAACCTCGATAGAGATACTGAACCTCGATAGAGATACTGAACCTCGATAGAGATACTGAACCTTGATAGAGATACTGAACCTTGATAGAGATACTGAACCTTGATAGAGATACTGAACCTTGATAGAGATACTGAACCTTGATAGAGATACTGAACCTCGATAGAGATACTGAACCTCGATAGAGATACTGAACCTCGATAGAGATACTGAACCTCGATAGAGATACTGAACCTTGATAGAGATACTGAACCTTGATAGAGATACTGAACCTTGATAGAGATACTGAACCTCGATAGAGATACTGAACCTCGATAGAGATACTGAACCTCGATAGAGATACTGAACCTCGATAGAGATACTGAACCTCGATAGAGATACTGAACCTCGATAGAGATACTGAACCTCGATAGAGATACTGAACCTCGATAGAGATACTGAACCTCGATAGAGATACTGAACCTCGATAGAGATACTGAACCTCGATAGAGATACTGAACCTCGATAGAGATACTGAACCTCGATAGAGATACTGAACCTCGATAGAGATACTGAACCTCGATAGAGATACTGAACCTCGATAGAGATACTGAACCTTGATAGAGATACTGAACCTTGATAGAGATACTGAACCTTGATAGAGATACTGAACCTTGATAGAGATACTGAACCTTGATAGAGATACTGAACCTTGATAGAGATACTGAACCTTGATAGAGATACTGAACCTTGATAGAGATACTGAACCTTGATAGAGATACTGAACCTTGATAGAGATACTGAACCTTGATAGAGATACTGAACCTTGATAGAGATACTGAACCTTGATAGAGATACTGAACCTTGATAGAGATACTGAACCTTGATAGAGATACTGAACCTCGATAGAGATACTGAACCTCGATAGAGATACTGAACCTCGATAGAGATACTGAACCTCGATAGAGATACTGAACCTCGATAGAGATACTGAACCTCGATAGAGATACTGAACCTCGATAGAGATACTGAACCTCGATAGAGATACTGAACCTCGATAGAGATACTGAACCTCGATAGAGATACTGAACCTCGATAGAGATACTGAACCTCGATAGAGATACTGAACCTCGATAGAGATACTGAACCTTGATAGAGATACTGAACCTTGATAGAGATACTGAACCTTGATAGAGATACTGAACCTTGATAGAGATACTGAACCTTGATAGAGATACTGAACCTTGATAGAGATACTGAACCTTGATAGAGATACTGAACCTTGATAGAGATACTGAACCTTGATAGAGATACTGAACCTTGATAGAGATACTGAACCTCGATCACTGATAACTCTCGACGGCACTTGCTCAGCCGCCGAAAGATCGCCTCACGTTTACTTGATCGGGAAAGAACTCTGTGAACTCTGAGACATATGAGCCCACACGTTAGGACCGATTGCGCCCTTTCAGCTCGAACAAAGCTCCCCTGCTCTGTGACTGTGTTCAGACCGATTGCGTCTGACAAAGGTAAGGCTCGTATAGATCTGAGCCCAACCTGATGTTTGCTCTGCAATAGTGGCAAGGCTCGTAAAGATCTGAGCCCGGCCTGGTGTTCTACTGGACTGGATGGACAGGATTCCTTTGTTTTCCCATCACGTTGGCCCGTAATCATTTACGTTTGTACTTCGCGTTGTGTTATTTATGGCCTGCGACACCCCCATCCGTTCATCACGGGGACAGAATACAGCAACTCTATAACGATGGACGTGACAACAAGAATGACTGAAGTGACACTCGTAAACAAAACATACGTTGCTTTATTTTACTGCACTTCCCACGATGGCATGGTATGACAAATACATTATTGTCGTTCACTCATACGTCCTACACTTATTCAAGTACAGAATTCACATCTACTCACTGGCTTGTGTGTCTCCTCTGGGAAACACGCCTTATGCCTAATTAGTTAATTTATTAGTGGCCCAACGCCACCCGATACTCCACACTAATTGCACAACTCATTGAACCTACTGCGTTCATCAAAACAATATTCTCTGTGGCTTACATTCAGCCCACCTATGGTCAGAACAATTCCTGTTCTCTAAGATCGCTATATTTCACATTGACACACAATGTCGAATTTATTGGATTCATCAACTGTCTCTTTATGGCTGACACACAGCCTGCTAATGGTTAGAACAATGTCTGCTCTCTAACGTCTCTATATTCAACATTGACACACAATGTCGAATCTATTGGATTCATCAACTGTCTCTTTATGGCTGACACACAGCCTGCTAATGGTTAGAACAATGTCTGCTCTCTAATGTCTCTATATTCAACATTGACACACAATGTCTAATTTATTGGATTCATCAACTGTCTCTTTATGGCTAACACACAGCCTGCTAATGGTTAGAACAATGTCTGCTCTCTAACGTCTCTATATTCAACATTGACACACAATGTCGAATCTATTGGATTCATCAACTGTCTCTTTATGGCTGACACACAGCCTGCTAATGGTCAGAACAATTCCTGTTCTCTAAGTCTCTATATTCAATATTGTCACACAACATTGAATCTACGAAATTCATCAAAATAATCTCTCTATGTGGCTTACATCCAGCCTAAGACCAGTAAGAACAATCCTGCTCTCTACCGTCTCTACATAGAATATGGAACATACCCAGTTCCTCATAAATTCCTGATACGGCTTACATTCAGCCTCAGAAATTCCTTATACGGCTTACATTCAGCCTAAGACCAGTAAGAACAATCCTGCTCTCTACCGTCTCTACATAGAATATGGAACATACCCAGTTCCTCATAAATTCCTTATACGGCTTACATTCAGCCTCAGAAATTCCTTATACGGCTTACATTCAGCCAATACTAGTAAGAACACACTCATTCTTAGTTCTCTGAGCACAATATGACTCTACCGAGTTCCTACTACTGTCCTCGTTGTGCTACTAAACTCTAATTAACTCCCCTACTCTACACACACATTATTGAATTATATCACAACTATTTCTAGCACAGTTTCCTAAGTCCATGAAATATTCTTCTATCTCTATCACACGTTTCTTTTACTTACTGTCATTCCTACATTGAAATCTAATTTCTAACATTCTGTTCCTTTTCCCTACTAACATAATGCCCTCGGTACCGGGTTGTCAAACGTGACAAGTCCGTCCGCACAGCTTCTCGCACATCTCTCGAATGACTATTTCAACCAACTAACATTCTCTAACTGAATCTTTGTCTCGTTTTCAAACCTCGTGTTTTTCGAGACGCTCACCTAGTCATGTCATTTCACATGGACAATGAGTTACTACATGTTTACGGCTATCTCTCACCTTCACCTTTTGACCTTTTGTACCCCTAATAGCCTCCCCTTCTGTCCCCCTAATTATCCACTATTTCATATAGACATTAGTTTAGTCTGTGTGTGAAGGTAAAGTACAAGACAGAATTAGTTTAGTCTGTGTGTGAAGTACAAGACAGACATTAGTTTAGTCTGTGTGTGAAGGTAAAGTACAAGACAGACATTAGTTTAGTCTGTGTGTGAAGTACAAGACAGTCATTAGCTTAGTCTGTGTGCGAAGGTAAAGTACAAGACAGACATTAGTTTAGTCTGTGTGTGAAGGTAAAGTACAAGACAGACATTAGTTTAGTCTGTGTGTGAAGTACAAGACAGACATTAGTTTAGTCTGTGTGTGAAGGTAAAGTACAAGACAGACATTAGTTTAGTCTGTGTGTGAAGTACAAGACAGACATTAGTTTAGTCTGTGTGCGAAGGTAAAGTACAAGACAGACATTAGTTTAGTCTGTGTGTGAAGTACAAGACAGACATTAGTTTAGTCTGTGTGTGATGGTAAAGTACAAGACATACATTAGTTTAGTCTGTGTGTGAAGGTAAAGTACAAGACAGACATTAGTTTAGTCTGTGTGTGAAGGTAAAGTACAAGACAGACATTAGTTTAGTCTGTGTGTGAAGGTAAAGTACAAGATAGACATTAGTTTAGTCAGTGTGTGAAGTACAAGACAGACATTAGTTTAGTCTGTGTGTGAAGGTAAAGTACAAGACAGACATTAGTTTAGTCTGTGTGTGAAGTACAAGACAGACATTAGTTTAGTCTGTGTGTGAAGGTAAAGTACAAGACATACATTAGTTTAGTCTGTGTGTGAAGTACAAGACAGACATTAGTTTAGTCTGTGTGTGAAGGTAAAGTACAAGACAGACATTAGTTTAGTCTGTGTGTGAAGTACAAGACAGACATTAGTTTAGTCTGTGTGTGAAGGTAAAGTACAAGACATACATTAGTTTAGTCTGTGTGTGAAGGTAAAGTACAAGACAGACATTAGTTTAGTCTGTGTGTGAAGTACAAGACAGACATTAGTTTAGTCTGTGTGTGAAGGTAAAGTACAAGACAGATATTAGTTTAGTCTGTATGTGAAGGTAAAGTACAAGACAAACATTAGTTTAGTCTGTGTGTGAAGTACAAGACAGACTTTAGTTTAGTCTGTGTGTGAAGGTAAAGTACAAAACAGACATTAGTTTAGTCTGTGTGTGAAGGTAAAGTACAAAACAGACATTAGTTTAGTCTGTGTGTGAAGGTAAAGTACAAGACAGACATTAGTTTAGTCTGTATGTGAATGTAAAGTACAAGACAAACATTAGTTTAGTCTGTATGTGAAGGTAAAGTACAAAACAGACATTAGTTTAGTCTGTGTGTGAAGGTAAAGTACAAGACAGACATTAGTTTAGTCTGTATGTGAAGGTAAAGTACAAGACAGACATTAGTTTAGTCTGTATGTGAAGGTAAAGTACAAGACAGACATTAGTTTAGTCTGTGTGTGAAGGTAAAGTACAAGACAGACATTAGTTTAGTCTGTGTGTGAAGGTAAAGTACAAGACAGACATTAGTTTAGTCTGTGTGTGAAGGTAAAGTACAAGACATACATTAGTTTAGTCTGTGTGTGAAGGTAAAGTACAAGACAGACATTAGTTTAGTCTGTGTGTGAAGGTAAAGTACAAGACATACATTAGTTTAGTCTGTGTGTGAAGGTAAAGTACAAGACAGACATTAGTTTAGTCTGTGTGTGAAGGTAAAGTACAAGACAGACATTAGTTTAGTCTGTGTGTGAAGGTAAAGTACAAGACAGACATTAGTTTAGTCTGTGTGTGAAGGTAAAGTACAAGACAGACATTAGTTTAGTCTGTGTGTGAAGGTAAAGTACAAGACAGACATTAGTTTAGTCTGTGTGTGAAGGTAAAGTACAAGACAGACATTAGTTTAGTCTGTATGTGAAGGTAAAGTACAATTGGCGTCTTAGCACGCAAGTTTTCACCCATATGTGCTCGGCCACCTATCCAGAAGTGTTCCGAGACTTCTGAATAGTGTCGCTTCAAGCATCGAAACTCCCCAGGGTACTATATACCCTGGTACCCAATTCAGCAATCGGCTAGGTTGACCGTGGGGGTATTTTTTTTTCCAACCATGTGTATATGTGTGAATGTTAAAACTTGCTTGTATCCACCCAATGACTTTCTTATCTGACCTTAACAGGATGTTACGTGGGCGTGTATGCATTGCGGTGTGGTTCGCAGCAGGACTTCGATATTGACACATTTCAGCCCAACACATCCGACTTCAGCATGACACTTTTGAGTACTGGGTTACCTTCCCTTTTTGATCCCTACTCACTCAGCCAGACTGGACTGGTTAATCTGTTATCAGGGGAACTGCAAAGAGGTGCAGTAGGATCTCAATATTCCCAGTTCACTGATTTTGGAACAAACCATCAGCTATGAGTTGCTGACAACCTTCACCTTTGCTGCTGTCGAGCGCCTGTGCCTCTGCTGTGAACATGTTGTAGATGCTGTTAGAAGGAAATGTATTTTGCAAACTATTCTAGCCTGTCTGCTGTTCAGCTGTTACTCTACTGTTTGTCTCACAGATTGTAGGTCACGTCAGAGAGATGTTCATCAAGTATTTGTTGTCCCATCTTTTCCCAACTGTCAAGATTAATACTGACGGCTGTTAACGAGGCATTGATCATATCTTTAAAGTGATTCCTCTGTCCACTATGCCAGATTTTACCATTTAGTAGCAAACAATATAACATTTTTGGCAGTCAGTAGTATGGCATGCAGACTCTATGACCTGCCCAGGGGGTTTGTGTGTGCATCAGAAAAGTGTCTTCAATTTCTTTTTGTTCAATGATCAGTTACTGCTATGTATTTTGATATTACATAACTGGAAATACTTGTTGGCTGCTCCCACAACACCATCCATCACCTACTTCCACAACACCATCCACCACCTACTCCCACAACACCATCCACCACCTACTCCCACAACACCATCCACCACCTACTCCCACAACACCACCCACCACCTACTCCCACAACACCACCCACCACCTACTCCCACAACACCATCCACCACCTACTCCCACAACACCACCCACCACCTACTCCCACAACACCATCCACCACCTACTCCCACAACACCATCCACCACCTACTCCCACAACACCACTCACCAACTACTCCCACAACACCATCCACCACCTACTCCCACAACACCATTCATCACCTACTCCCACAACACCACGCACCACCTACTCCCACAACACCATTCATCACCTACTCCCACAACACCATCCACCACCTACTCCCACAACACCATCCACCACCTACTCCCACAACACCACGCACCACCTACTCCCACAACACCACGCATCACCTACTCCCACAACACCATCCATCACCTACTTCCACAACACCATCCACCACCAACTCCCACAACACCATCCACCACCTACTCCCACAACACCATCCACCACCTACTCCCACAACACCATTCATCACCTACTCCCACAACACCACGCACCACCTACTCCCACAACAACATCCACCACCTACTCCCACAACACCATCCACCACATATTCCCACAACACCATCCACCACCTACTCCCACAACACCATTCATCACCTACTCCCACAACACCACGCATCACCTACTCCCACAACACCATCCATCACCTACTCCCACAACACCACGCACCACCTACTCCCACAACACCATCCATCACCTACTCCCACAACACCATCCACCACCTACTCCCACAACACCATTCATCACCTACTCCCACAACACCACGCATCACCTACTCCCACAACACCATCCATCACCTACTCCCACAACACCATCCACCACCTACTCCCACAACACCACGCACCACCTACTCCCACAACACCATTCATCACCTACTCCCACAACACCACGCATCACCTACTCCCACAACACCATCCATCACCTACTTCCACAACACCATCCACCACCTACTCCCACAACACCATCCACCACCTACTCCCACAACACCATCCACCACCTACTCCCACAACACCACCACTCACCACCTACTCCCACAACACCACGCACCACCTACTCCCACAACACCATCCACCACCTACTCCCACAACACCATCCACCACCTACTCCCACAACAACACCATCCATCACCTACTCCCACAACACCATCCACCACCTACTCCCACAACACCACGCACCACCTACTCCCACAACACCATCCACCACCTACTCCCACAACACCATCCACCACCTACTCCCACAACACTATTCATCACCTACTCCCACAACACCATCCACCACCTACTCCCACAACACCACGCATCACCTACTCCCACAACACCATCCATCACCTACTCCCACAACACCATCCACCACCTACTCCCACAACACCATTCATCACCTACTCCCACAACACCATCCACCACCTACTCCCACAACACCACGCACCACCTACTCCCACAACACCATCCATCACCTACTCCCACAACACCATTCATCACCTACTCCAACAACACCATCCACCACCTACTCCCACAACACCACGCACCACCTACTCCCACAACACCATCCATCACCTACTCCCACAACACCATCCATCACCTACTCCCACAACACCACGCACCACCTACTCCCACAACACCATCCACCACCTACTCCCACAACACCATCCACCACCTACTCCCACAACACCATCCATCACCTACTCCCACAACACCATCCACCACCTACTCCCACAACACCACGCACCACCTACTCCCACAACACCATCCATCACCTACTCCCACAACACCATCCATCACCTACTCCCACAACACCATTCATCACCTACTCCCACAACACCATCCACCACCTACTCCCACAACACCACGCACCACCTACTCCCACAACACCATCCACCACCTACTCCCACAACACCATCCACCACCTACTCCCACAACACCATCCACCACCTACTCCCACAACAACACCATCCATCACCTACTCCCACAACAACACCATCCATCACCTACTCCCACAACAACACCATCCATCACCTACTCCCACAACACCATCCACCACCTACTCCCACAACACCATCCACCACCTACTCCCACAACAACACCATCCACCACCTACTCCCACAACACCATCCACCACCTACTTCCACAACAACACCATCCACCACCTACTCCCACAACAACACCATCCATCACCTACTCCCACAACACCATCCACCACCTACTCCCACAACAACACCATCCACCACCTACTCCCACAACACCATCCACCACCTACTCCCACAACACCATCCATCACCTACTCCCACAACACCATCCACCACCTACTCCCACAACACCATCCACCACCTACTCCCACAACACCACGCACCACCTACTCCCACAACACCATCCACCACCTACTCCCACAACACCACGCATCACCTACTCCCACAACACCATCCACCACCTACTCCCACAACACCATCCATCACCTACTCCCACAACACCATCCATCACCTACTCCCACAACACCATCCATCACCTACTCCCACAACACCATCCACCACCTACTCCCACAACACCACGCATCACCTACTCCCACAACACCATCCACCACCTACTCCCACAACACCATCCATCACCTACTCCCACAACACCATCCACCACCTACTCCCACAACACCATCCATCACCTACTCCAACAACACCATCCACCACCTACTCCCACAACACCACTCACCACCTACTCCCACAACACCGCTCACCACCTACTCCCACAACACCATCCACCACCTACTCCCACAACACCATCCACCACCTACTCCCACAACACCACTCACCACCTACTCCCACAACACCGCTCACCACCTACTCCCACAACACCATCCACCACCTACTCCCACAACACCATCCACCACCTACTCCCACAACACCATCCACCACCTACTCCCACAACACCGCTCACCACCTACTCCCACAACACCGCTCACCACCTACTCCCACAACACCATCCACCACCTACTCCCACAACACCATCCACCACCTACTCCCACAACACCGCTCACCACCTACTCCCACAACACCATCCATCACCTACTCCCACAACAACACCATCCACCACCTACTCCCACAACACCATCCATCACCTACTCCCACAACACCATCCACCACCTACTCCCACAACACCATCCATCACCTACTCCCACAACAACACCATCCACCACCTACTCCCACAACACCACCACTCACCACCTACTCCCACAACACCGCTCACCACCTACTCCCACAACACCATCCATCACCTACTCCCACAACACCATCCACGACCTACTCCCACAACACCATCCACCACCTACTCCCACAACACCATTCATCACCTACTCCCACAACACCATCCACCACCTACTCCCACAACACCATCCACCACCTACTCCCACAACACCGCTCACCACCTACTCCCACAACACCATTCATCACCTACTCCCACAACACCATCCACCACCTACTCCCACAACACCATCCATCACCTACTCCCACAACACCATCCACCACCTACTCCCACAACACCATCCACCACCTACTCCCACAACACCATCCACCACCTACTCCCACAACACCGCTCACCACCTACTCCCACAACACCATCCACCACCTACTCCCACAACACCATCCACCACCTACTCCCACAACACCATCCACCACCTACTCCCACAACACCGCTCACCACCTACTCCCACAACACCATCCACCACCTACTCCCACAACACCACGCACCACCTAGTCCCACAACACCATCCATCACCTACTCCCACAACACCATCCACCACCTACTCCCACAACACCATCCATCACCTACTCCCACAACACCATCCACCACCTACTCCCACAACACCATCCACCACCTACTCCCACAACAACACCATCCACCACCTACTCCCACAACACCATCCACCACCTACTCCCACAACACCATCCACCACCTACTCCCACAACACCATCCACCACCTACTCCCACAACACCATTCATCACCTACTCCCACAATACCATCCACCACCTACTCTCACAACACCATCCATCACCTACTCCCACAACACCATCCACCACCTACTCCCACAACATCACCCACCAACTGCTCCTATGGATGCACATCAACCCTGATTCTGGGGCTAAATATGAACTTCACATTTCCCATAGACTAGCAAGTAAATGAGTTGTACTTCTCCTTTGATAAGGGACACCCCTGTCTTGATAACCCTGTTCTACATATCAGTCACTCAGCTAGCCTGTCTGTCTGTCAATCTATCTATCTACTGTCTTTTCGAGCCAAAAATGGCACATAGGGCAGAACCACAATCTCAAAAACAGAAACCTTGCATGCCAAAATGGTACATATTGCAGAGATCACCACTTCTAAAATCTATGGCTCTGTCTCCATAATACTTTTTACAATGACAGCTTGTCAAACTATCCATCAATCTCCTTAGTCGCCTCTTACGACATGCCTGGAAGGTCACAGTGTCACTGTTCTTTACTTCGCTCATAATGAGGCCCTGTAACACATGGGCTGTTCTGCACACACAGACTGTTATATTTGATTTGTAATTCTTCAACCATCTGTGATTTCTGTATATGTATCATTTTGGGATGCAAGGTTTCTGTTTTTGAGATTGTAGTTCTGCCCTATGTGCTCTCTTCGGCTCGAAAGGACTATAGATAAAGATAGAATTCTTCAACTAAATACAGAATAAATTTACAAATGGAAATATCATTTTATTTCAAAAATGCATACTTACTCCAATGCATCTTTAAGAACCTCACTCTCAATAGTGTTGTTGTTGGAATCTGTCACATTAGAGTTGCTGACATTCACAAATTTATTGCCAAAATTCAACAGATCGGTTATAGGTAAACATCTGTTGAGAACTGGGACAAAGAATAAGCAGGAATTATAAACAGAACAATACACGGAGACAAAGAACAAATTGGAAAATACAGGGAAATAAAGAACAAACAGAGGCATGGATGGAGACAAAGAACAAACTGGAAAATATAGGGAAGTAAAGAACAAACAGAAGCATGGATGGAGACAAAGAAGAAACTGGAAAATATAGGGAAATAAAGAACAAACAGAAGCATGGATGGATACAAAGAACAAATTGGAAAATATAGGGAAATGAAGAACAAACAGAAGCATGGATGGAGACAAAGAACAAATTGGAAAATATAGGGAAATAAAGAACAAACAGAAGCATGGATGGAGTTTAGTTTAGTCCTCCCTCCTTAGTTTAGTCAACAGATCATCTACATTATAAACAGACATCTCCATAGTACCTAGATCCCCTCCTTAGTTTAGTCAACAAATCATCTACATTATACACAGACATCTCCATAGTACCTAGATCCCCTCCTTAGTTTACTCAACAAATCATCTACATTATAAACAGACATCTCCATAGTACCTAGATCCCCTCCTTAGTTTACTCAACAGATCATCTACATTATAAACAGACATCTCCATAGTACCTAGATCCCCTCCTTAGTTTAGTCAACAAATCATCTACATTATAAACAGACATCTCCATAGTACCTAGATCCCCTCCTTAGTTTAGTCAACAGATCATCTACATTATAAACAGACATCTCCATAGTACCTAGATCCCCTCCTTAGTTTAGTCAACAGATCATCTACATTATACAACAGAAATCTCCATAGTACCTAGATCCCCTCCTTAGTTTAGTCAACAGATCATCTACATTATACAACAGAAATCTCCATAGTACCTAGATCCCCTCCTTAGTTTAGTCAACAGATCATCTACATTATACAACAGAAATCTCCATAGTACCTAGATCCCCTACTTAGTTTAGTCAACAAATCATCTACATTATACAACAGACATCTCCATAGTACCTAGATCCCCTCCTTAGTTTAGTCAACAAATCATCTACATTATACAACAGAAATCTCCATAGTGCCTAGATCCCCTCCTTAGTTTAGTCAACAAATCATCTACATTATACAACAGACAACTCCATAGTACCTAGATCCCCTCCTTAGTGTAGTCAACAAATCATCTACATTATACAACAGACATATCCATAGTACCTAGGTCCCCTCCTTAGTTTAATCAACAAATCATCTACATTATACAACAGACATCTCCATAGTGCATAGATCCCCTCCTTAGTTTAGTTTACTCAACAGATCATCTACATTATACAACAGACATCTCCATAGTACCTAGATCCCCTCCTTAGTTTAGTCAACAAATCATCTACATTATACAACAGACATCTCCATAGTACCTAGATCCCCTCCTTAGTTTACTCAACAGATCATATACATTATACAACAGACATCTCCATAGTACCTAGATCCCCTCCTTAGTTTACTCAACAGATCATCTACATTATAAACAGACATCTCCATAGTACCTAGATCCCCTCCTTAGTTTAATCAACAAATCATCTACATTATACAACAGACATCTCCATAGTACCTAGATCCCCTCCTTAGTTTAGTCAACAAATCATCTACATTATACAACAGACATCTCCATAGTACCTAGATCCCCTCCTTAGTTTAGTCAACAAATCATCTACATTATACAACAGACATCTCCATAGTACCTAGATCCCCTCCTTAGTTTACTCAACAGATCATATACATTATACAACAGACATCTCCATAGTGCCTAGATCCCCTCCTTAGTTTACTCAACAGATCATATACATTATACAACAGACATCTCCATAGTACCTAGATCCCCTCCTTACTTTACTCAACAGATCATCTACTTTACTCAACAGATCATCTACTTTACTCAACAGATCATCTACTTTACTCAACAGATCATCTACATTACTCAACAGATCATCTACTTTACTCAACAGATCATCTACTTTACTCAACAGATCATCTACTTTACTCAACAGATCATCTACATTACTCAACAGATCATCTACATTACTCAACAGATCATCTACATTACTCAACAGATCATCTACATTACTCAACAGATCATCTACATTACTCAACAGATCATCTACATTACTCAACAGATCATCTACATTACTCAACAGATCATCTACATTACTCAACAGATCATCTACATTACTCAACAGATCATCTACATTACTCAACAGATCATCTACATTACTCAACAGATCATCTACATTACTCAGCAGATCATCTACATTACTCAACAGATCATCTACATTACTCAACAGATCATCTACATTACTCAACAGATCATCTACATTACTCAACAGATCATCTACATTACTCAACAGATCATCTACATTACTCAACAGATCATCTACATTACTCAACAGATCATCTACATTACTCAGCAGATCATCTACATTACTCAACAGATCATCTACATTACTCAACAGATCATCTACATTACTCAACAGATCATCTACATTACTCAGCAGATCATCTACATTACTCAGCAGATCATCTACATTACTCAACAGATCATCTACATTACTCAACAGATCATCTACATTACTCAGCAGATCATCTACATTACTCAGCAGATCATCTACATTACTCAGCAGATCATCTACATTACTCAACAGATCATCTACATTACTCAACAGATCATCTACATTACTCAGCAGATCATCTACATTACTCAACAGATCATCTACATTACTCAGCAGATCATCTACATTACTCAACAGATCATCTACATTACTCAACAGATCATCTACATAACTCAACAGATCATCTACATTACTCAGCAGATCATCTACATTACTCAACAGATCATCTACATTACGCAGCAGATCATCTACATTACTCAGCAGATCATCTACATTACTCAACAGATCATCTACATTACTCAACAGATCATCTACATTACTCAGCAGATCATCTACATTACTCAGCAGATCATCTACATTACTCAGCAGATCATCTACATTACTCAACAGATCATCTACATTACTCAACAGATCATCTACATTACTCAACAGATCATCTACATTACTCAGCAGATCATCTACATTACTCAACAGATCATCTACATTACTCAGCAGATCATCTACATTACTCAGCAGATCATCTACATTACTCAACAGATCATCTACATTACTCAGCAGATCATCTACATTACTCAGCAGATCATCTACATTACTCAGCAGATCATCTACATTACTCAACAGATCATCTACATTACTCAACAGATCATCTACATTACTCAACAGATCATCTACATTACTCAACAGATCATCTACATTACTCAACAGATCATCTACATTACTCAACAGATCATCTACATTACTCAGCAGATCATCTACATTACTCAACAGATCATCTACATTACTCAGCAGATCATCTACATTACTCAACAGATCATCTACATTACTCAACAGATCATCTACATTACTCAGCAGATCATCTACATTACTCAGCAGATCATCTACATTACTCAGCAGATCATCTACATTACTCAACAGATCATCTACATTACTCAACAGATCATCTACATTACTCAACAGATCATCTACATTACTCAGCAGATCATCTACATTACTCAACAGATCATCTACATTACTGTTCTGTTATTTCTTGTTCATTAAGTTCTGGTTCTCGTCCTCTTATCTGCTTCAGTGATTGTCAGTTCATGTTGTTGTAGCATTTCTTTGATGTCTGTCCATCTTACTCTGGGTCTGCCTCTTCTCCCTTCTCCTCTTGTAATATCTGCTTTGTATGGTAAGGAATCACACGACATTCTTTCTAGATGGACAAACCAGTTTATTTGTTGTTTCTGTATGTAGCTTAGGATTGGCTCAATGCCAACTCTTTCTCTTATATTATCATTTCTGATTCTGTCTTTTCTGGTACATATACATATATATGGCCTCATATTTTATTATTATTGTTGTTGTTGTTGCTACCACTATGTGGTACAGTCAGGGGGTGACCACAATCTCAATGACTCAACTTGCATGCAACAAAGGGCAGCAATCTACAAGAGCAGAACCAGCTGGAGTTACCTGATCTACTGTTGAAGTAATATGCTGCACAGTCTTTATCTTTGACTAGATCAATAACACTCTGTGAAAATAGTCATCAATAGCTGGCATTTTATGTGTGTAGTAAACATGGATAATTAATAAATAATGAGAGAAAAATAAACTAAGGCTATAAACAACGAAGTCAAGGATATAAAGTCAGGGATATAAAGTCAAGGATATAAAGTCAGGGACTTAAAGTCAAGGATATAAAGTCAGGGATTTAAAGTCAAGGATATAAAGTCAAGGATATAAAGCCAGGGATATAAAGTGAAGGATATAAAGTCAAGGATATAAAGTCAAGGATATAAAGTCAAGGATATAAAGCCAGGGATATAAAGTTAAGGATATAAAGTCAAAGATATAAAGTCAAAGATATAAAGTTAAGGGTATAAAGCCAAGAATATAAAGTGAACAACAAAAAATTAGGAATATAAAGTTAAGGATATAAAGTCAGGGATATAAAGTCAGGGATATAAAGTGAATGACATAAAGTCAGGGATATAAAGTGAACAACATAAAATTAGGGATATAAAGTCAGGGATATAAAGTGAACGACATAAAGTCAGGGATATAAAGTGAACGACATAAAGTCAGGGATATAAAGTGAATGACATAAAGTCAGGGATATAAATTGAACGACATAAAGTCAGGGATATAAAGTGAACGACATAAAGTCAGGGATATAAAGTGAATGACATAAAGTTAGGGATATAAAGTCAATACAATACATTCTTTTTAACATGATAAAAAACTTTTTTTTAAATGTCAGAAATGCCTGCAGATTTAATTTATTACACAACATTGGGCTAAAGGGCAACAGCTCACAGGCTGCTGGATTCTTAACAACAGCACTAACACTCAAAAATTATGAAAAAAAAACAACAAATAATTATTTTCTTTGTTAAATTTATCATTAATAGGACAACAAATAATTATTTTCTTTGTTAAAGTTATCATTAATAGGACAACAATTAATTATTTTCTTTGTTAAATTTATCATTAATAGGACAACAATTAATTATTTTCTTTGTTAAAGTTATCATTAATAGGACAACAATTATTTTCTTTGTTAAAGTTATCATTAATAGGACAACAATTATTTTCTTTGTTAAAGTTATCATTAATAGGACAACAATTATTTTCTTTGTTAAAGTTATCATTAATAGGACAACAAATAATTATTTTCTTTGTTAAAGTTATTAAAAAAACAACAAATAATGATTCCTTGGGGGAAAAAAAACAGTGATTAGATTTAGAGAATTAATAAGAAATATACTTGATAAGAAAACAATGAACTTCTCATATAAAATTAGCTACAGATGTCATCATCATCATCAAGTACCGGGCCTACTGGCGAAGGTGATCATGTCTCTCCACAACTTTCGATCTCGACAATTATTTATCATTTCTGTTGTTGACCTTCTGCCAAGCCATTCTCTTAAGCTGTCTGGTATCTTTTCTCTTTGCTTCCCTCTATCTCTTCGTCCCTCAATTTTCCCAGTTGTTACAATATATTCCAACTGTTCTCTTCTCATTACATAGCCAAAAAATGATGATTGTTTCTTCCTAATATTGGAAATTAGCTCTCATTTTGCATTGACCTCTTTCAGAACGTTTTCATTACTCTTCTTAGCTGTCCATGGTATTCTCAACATTCTTCTGTAAAACCACATTTCTACAGCTTCCAGTGATTTTCTTGTCTGTTGTCCTATTGTCCATGATACACATCCACATATTAAAACTGGCTGGCTCTACATAATATTTAAGAACTCTTTTTCTTACTTCGATTGTTAAAAATGGATTGCATAGTATCTTCCTCATTTTCTGAAAATGATGTAGGCGAACGTAAAACAAGAAAATAAAACTATATGATGGAGGGTGACATTGTGATATGGCTAGTCAGTCGATGGACAAGAATATGGGTAGAGAGTCATGAAAGATAGTCTACAGGTGTCAACATGGTACATGATAATGATGACAAAACCAGGTATGAACATAACGTAATGTTAACCTTTTTGCTTGTGTCGACGTTGTCCTTACAGTACAGCGAAGACTTGTCATTGGGATTAGCGAGAAAGACATAGCTTTTCTGTGGGCAATCCTTGACACACACCTGCAATGTGGTTCCAAATAAATTTGTTTCTAGTCTTTTTATAAACATTGGTGGATAGGTAGATATGTGCTGGGTACTTGGTGGGTAGGTAGATAATTGGTGGGTAGTTGGTGGGTAGGTAGATATGTGGTGGGTTGTTGGTGGGTAGGTAGATATGTGCTGGGTACTTGGTGGGTAGGTAGATATGAGGTGGGTACTTGGTGGGTAGGTAGATATGTGGATGGTACTTGGTGGGTAGGTAGATATGTGGTGGGTAGTTGGTGGGTAGGTAGATATGTGGTGGGTTGTTGGTGGGTAGGTAGATATGTGGTGGGTACTTGGTGGGTAGGTAGATATGTGGTGAGTACTTGGTGGGTAGGTAGATATGTGGTGGGTTGTTGGTGGGTAGGTAGATATGTGGTGGGTACTTGGTGGGTAGGTAGATATGTGGTGGGTTGTTGGTGGGTAGGTAGATATGTGGTGGGTACTTGGTGGGTAGGTATATATGTGGGTAGGTAGATATGCTATAGGTACTTGGTGGGTACTTGGTGGGTAGGTAGATATGTGGTGGGTACTTGGTGGGTAGGTAGATATGTGGTGGGTACTTGGTGGGTAGGTAGATATGTGGGTACTTGGTGGGTAGGTAGATATGTGGGTAGGTAGATATGCTGTAGGTACTTGGTTGGTACTTGGTGGGTAGGTAGATATGTGGTGGGTACTTGGTGGGTAGGTAGATATGTGGTGGGTACTTGGTGGGTAGGTAGATATGTGGTGGGTACTTGGTGGGTGGGTAGATATGTGGTGGGTACTTGGTGGGTAGGTAGATATGTGTTGGGTACTTGGTGGGTAGGTAGATATGTGGTGGGTACTTGGTGGGTAGGTAGATATGTGGTGGATACTTGGTGGGTAAGTAGATATGTGGTGGGTAGGTAGATATGTGGTGGGTACTTGGTGGGTAGGTAGATATGTGGTGAGTACTTGGTGGGTAGGTAGATATGTGGTGGGTTGTTGGTGGGTAGGTAGATATGTGGTGGGTTGTTGGTGGGTAGGTAGATATGTGGTGGGTTGTTGGTGGGTAGGTAGATATGTGGTGGGTACTTGGTGGGTAGGTAGATATGTGGGTAGGTAGATATGCTATAGGTACTTAGTGGGTACTTGGTGGGTAGGTAGATATGTGGTGGGTACTTGGTGGGTAGGTAGATATGTGGTGGGTACTTGGTGGGTAGGTAGATATGTGGTGGGTACTTGGTGGGTGGGTAGATATGTGGTGGGTACTTGGTGGGTAGGTAGATATGTGGTGGGTACTTGGTGGGTAGGTAGATATGTGGTGGGTACTTGGTGGGTAGGTAGATATGTGGTGGATACTTGGTGGGTAAGTAGATATGTGGTGGGTAGGTAGATATGTGGTGGGTACTTGGTGGGTAGGTAGATATGTGGTGGGTACTTAGTGGGTAGTTGGTGGGTAGGTAGATATGTGGTGGGTACTTGGTGGGTAGGTAGATATGTGGTGGGTACTTGGTGGGTAGGTAGATATGTGGTGGGTACTTGGTGGGTAGGTAGATATGTGGTGGGTACTTGGTGGGTAGGTAGATATGTGGTGGATACTTGGTGGGTAGGTAGATATGTGGGTAGGTAGATATGTGGTGGGTACTTGGCGGGTGGGTAGATAGATATGTGTTGGGTACTTGGCGGGTAGGTAGATATGTGGTGGGTACTTGGCGGGTAGGTAGATATGCTGTAGGTACTTGGTGGGTAGGTAGATATGTGGGTAGGTAGATGTGTGGTGGGTACTTGGTGGGTAGGTAGATATGTGGTGGATACTTGGTGGGTAGGTAGATATGTAGGTAGGTAGATATGTGGTGGGTACTTGGTGGGTAGGTAGATATGTGGGTATGTAGATATGTGGTGGGTACTTGGTGGGTAGGTAGATATGTGGTGGATACTTGGTGGGTAGGTAGATATGTGGGTAGGTAGATATGTGGTGGGTACTTGGTGGGTAGGTAGATATGTGGTGGGTACTTGGTGGGTAGGTAGATATGTAGTGGATACTTGGTGGGTAGGTAGATATGTGGGTAGGTAGATATGTGGTGGGTACTTGGCGGGTGGGTAGATAGATATGTGGTGGGTACTTGGTAGGTAGATATGTGGTGGGTACTTGGTGGGTAGGTAGATATGTGGGTAGGTAGATATGTGGTGGGTACTTGGTAGGTAGGTAGATATGAAGTGGGTACTTGGCGAGTAGGTAGATATGTGGTGGGCACTTGGTGGATAGGTAGATATGTGGTGGATACTTGGTGGGTAGGTAGATATGTGGGTAGGTAGATAAGGGGTGGGTACTTGGTGGGTAGGTAGATATGTGGGTAGGTAGATATGTGGTGGGTACTTGGTGGGTAGGTAGATATGTGGTGGATACTTGGTGGGTAGGTAGATATGTGGGTAGGTAGATATGTGGTGGGTACTTGGCGGGTGGGTAGATAAATAAGTGGTGGGTACTTGGTAGGTAGGTAGATATGTGGTGGGTACTTGGCGGGTAGGTAGATATGTGGTGGGCACTTGGTGGGTAGGTAGATATGTGGTGGGTACTTGGTGGGTAGGTAGATATGTGGGTAGGTAGATTTATGGGAAGGTAGATAGGTGGGTGGTTGGTGGGTAGGTAGATATGAAGGTAGGTAGATATGTTGTGGGTAGTTGATGGATAGATTGTTCAGACACTGTTATGTCTAAATTATTCTGTAATTAAGATCATATGTAGTTAAGATCATCATGAGCACAATCAAAGATGTCAGATCAAAGCTCAGGATTTTCAAATCAAATGTAATATCTCACCTTACTTAGAGGAGTGAGAGCTGGAAAACAAAATAAAAGAAATAGAAAATAAAATGAATGTATTTGAGAACAAATGTCTGAGGAAAATACTTTGTATACCATGGGATGAGTTCAAGACTAGTGCAGGAATAAGGGAAGTAGCAAAGCTTTCAAAAATATCAACTATAAACAAGGGAAGACAGAGGTCACATGTTGGTCATGTGATGAGAAGAGACAACAAGAGAAGAAGGTGATCATATGTTGGTCATGTGATGAGAAGAGATAACAAGAGAAGAAGGTGGTCATATGTTGGTCATGTGATGAGAAGAGACAACAAGAGAAGAAGGTGGTCATATGTTGGTCATGTGATGAGAAGAGACAACAAGAGAAGAAGGTGATCACATGTTGGTCATGTGATGAGAAGAGACAACAAGAGAAGAAGGTGGTCACAGGTTGGTCATGTGATGAGAGTAGACAACAAGAGAAGAAGGTGGTCACATGTTGGTCATGTGATGAGAAGAGACAACAAGAGAAGAAGGTGGTCACAGGTTGGTCATGTGATGAGAAGAGATAACAAGAGAAGAAGGTGGTCACATGTTGGTCATGTGATGAGAAGAGACAACAAGAGAAGAAGGTGGTCACAGGTTGGTCATGTGATGAGAAGAGATAACAAGAGAAGAAGGTGGTCATATGTTGGTCATGTGATGAGAGTAGACAACAAGAGAAGAAGGTGATCACATGTTGGTCATGTGATGAGAAGAGACAACAAGAGAAGAAGGTGGTCACAGGTTGGTCATGTGATGAGAGTAGACAACAAGAGAAGAAGGTGGTCACATGTTGGTCATGTGATGAGAGTAGACAACAAGAGAAGAAGGTGGTCACATGTTGGTTATGTGATGAGAAGAGACAACAAGAGAAGAAGGTAGTCATATGTTGGTCATGTGATGAGAAGAGACAACAAGAGATGAAGGTGGTCATATGTTGGTCATGTGATGAGAAGAGACAACAAGAGATGAAGGTGGTCATATGTTGGTCATGTGATGAGAAGAGACAACAAGAGAAGAAGGTGGTCATATGTTGGTCATGTGATGAGAAGAGACAACAAGAGAAGAAGGTGGTCATATGTTGGTTATGTGATGAGAAGAGACAACAAGAGAAGAAGGTGGTCATATGTTGGTTATGTGATGAGAAGAGACAACAAGAGAAGAAGGTGGTCATATGTTGGTCATGTGATGAGAAGAGACAACAAGAGAATCTCAAAGCAGGCCCTCAAATGGAAACTAGAGGGTGAAAGAAAAATGGTCAACCTAGAGAAACACTAAAAAGATCATTAAAACAAGAGTCAACAACAGCAGGCATTAGCTCCCTCGCCGAGATTAAGAAACTCACCCCAAACAGAGCTGTGAGTCAGGACACAATGCAGGCCCTGTGCAAGGTCTGACAGTTGCAAAATCAATGGATGCAAGAGTCTAGAATGTCTGCCCTATGTGCCGTCTTCAGCTCAAAAAGACAATAGATAGATGTTATTAGCCTGACCCTGGTCACCTCATCAGCTCCCATTCGTACCACCAGTGTATCCATGTTAACGACATGATTGTTATGGGAGAACCATGCAACTGAAGCTTTACTAGGATTAACCAAGACACCTGATACTTTATACCCGAAACAGTCGTGATCAAGTTCATATGTATGTATACGTATGTATGTAAGGCAGGTATGTTTGTATGTGCACCTTAACCTCATCCCCAGGTAGATGTGACCTGTCAGCCTAAAAATGGTAACACATCTAGGAGAAGGTCAACTCCGATTATAAACCCCCGCTGACTAGCGTGTCTACCCGTTCACGGAATAGACTTTGGGAGTAAACCCTGAGGAAAAATCCAGAGATGGAGTCCCTAAGGCAGTTCAGTGCTGATTTCAACATTGTTCTGGCAACTCCTACAACGCAGTTAGCACCAAACTGTTCTTGCCCTGCTAGACCTTTGGACCGCTCGGCTGCGTGGAGTGAAGAAACATGTTGCATGGGCAACAACTTGTCTCTTTCTTTTTCTGCTCAAGCTCGCGCCCTGGAGAGGATACTCCAGCTTCAACATTTTGGTGTCGGCACAACATGGGAAGAGCCAGATAGGCAGTAATCTCTGCAATATGTGCCATTTTGGCATGCAAGGTTTCTGTTTTTGAGATTCTGGTTCTGCCCTATGTGCCGTCTTCGGCTCGAAAGGACAATAGTTAGATAACATGGGAAGCAGCAGTTATCTGTTATATATCATTTTGAGGGTATGGAAGTTGATAGATGTGGGTAGGTTATGCAGATATGCATGGATACAAACAAATTAGTAGATATGTTGGAAGGTAGGTAAGAATGTAGACAAGTATGTGGGTAGGTTATGCAGATATGCATGGATACAAACAAATTAGTAGATATGTTGGAAGGTAGGTAAGAATGTAGACAAGTATGTGGGTAGGTTATGCAGATATGCATGGATACAAACAAATTAGTAGATATGTTGGAAGGTAGGTAAGAATGTAGACAAGTATGTGGGTATGCATGCAACAAGGCAGACACAGAGAGGTAAGTGAAAGCTCTTACCTGGGGAGTGGGGCATCCCTTGACAAAAACAGCAGGCCCCATCCGACCACAGACAGTCAAGTCAAAGAAAAACAGATTTTTCTCATTCCTGTCAAACACAAATAACAACACCTAGACAATTGCTTTCTTTTCTTCTCTTTATTATGTTTAGTTTTATTTTGTTTAGTTTTGTTTATTATGTTTAGTTTTGTTTATTATTTTTAGTTTTGTTTTGTTTAGTTTTGTTTATTATGTTTAGTTTTGTTATGTTTAGTTTTGTTTATTATGTTTAGTTTTGTTTTGTTTAGTTTTGTTTTGTTTAGTTCATAGATTATTTCCTCAAAGCTCAGATTCCATTACCAGAATCTCCCCAAGTGTGCAGGTCACTAAAGATCCCATTACCAGAATCTCCCCAAGTGTGTAGGTCACTAAAGATCCCATTACCAGAACCTCCCCAAGTGTGCAGGTCACTAAAGATCCCATTACCAGAATCTCCCCAAGTGTGCAGGTCACTAAAGATCCCATTACCAGAATCTCCCCAAGTGTGCAGGTCACTAAAGATCCCATTACCAGAATCTCCCCAAGTGTGCAGGTCACTAAAGATCCCATTACCAGAATCTCCCCAAGTGTGCAGGTCACTAAAGATCCCATTACCAGAATCTCCCCAAGTGTGCAGGTCACTAAAGATCCCATTACCAGAATCTCCCCAAGTGTGCAGGTCACTAAAGATCCCATTACCAGAATCTCCCCAAGTGTGCAGGTCACTAAAGATCCCATTACCAGAATCTCCCCAAGTGTGCAGGTCACTAAAGATCCTATTACCAGAACCCCCCCAAGTGTGCAGGTCAATAAAGATCCCATTACCAGAATCTCCCCAAGTGTGCAGGTCACTAAAGATCCTATTACCAGAACCTCCCCAAGTGTGCAGGTCACTAAAGATCCTATTACCAGAACCTCCCCAAGTGTGCAGGTCACTAAAGATCCCATTACCAGAACCTCCCCAAGTGTGCAGGTCACTAAAGATCCCATTACCAGAATCTCCCCAAGTGTGCAGGTCACTAAAGATCCTATTACCAGAACCTCCCCAAGTATGCAGGTCACTAAAGATCCCATTACCAGAATCTCCCCAAGTGTGTAGGTCACTAAAGATCCCATTACCAGAATCTCCCCAAGTGTGCAGGTCACTAAAGATCCCATTACCAGAACCTCCCCAAGTGTGTAGGTCACTAAAGATCCCATTACCAGAACCTCCCCAAGTATGCAGGTCACTAAAGATCCCATTACCAGAATCTCCCCAAGTGTGTAGGTCACTAAAGATCCCATTACCAGAACCTCCCCAAGTATGCAGGTCACTAAAGATCCCATTACCAGAATCTCCCCAAGTGTGTAGGTCACTAAAGATCCCATTACCAGAATCTCCCCAAGTGTGTAGGTCACTAAAGATCCCATTACCAGAATCTCCCCAAGTGTGCAGGTCACTAAAGATCCCATTACCAGAATCTCCCCAAGTGTGCAGGTCACTAAAGATCCCATTACCAGAATCTCCCCAAGTGTGCAGGTCACTAAAGATCCCATTACCAGAATCTCCCCAAGTGTGCAGGTCACTAAAGATCCCATTACCAGAACCTCCCCAAGTATGCAGGTCACTAAAGATCCCATTACCAGAATCTCCCCAAGTGTGTAGGTCACTAAAGATCCCATTACCAGAACCTCCCCAAGTACACAGCTTACTAAAGATCCCATTATCAGAACCTCCCAAGGTGTGCAGCTCACTAAAGATCTTATTACCAGAACCTTCCTAAGTATCCACTAAAAGTTAAAAATGATTTTGGCAAGTATCCACTAAAAGTTAAAAATGATTTTGGCAAGTATCCACTAAAAGTTAAAAATGATTTTGGCAAGTATCCACTAAAAGTTAAAAATGATTTTGGCAAGTATCCACTAAGGGTTAAAAATGATTTTGGCGAGTATCCACTAAAAGTTAAAAATGATTTTGGCAAGTATCCACTAAGGGTTAAAAATGATTTTGGCAAGTATCCACTAAGGGTTAAAAAGGGCCAATTAAATTGTGAAGGAACAGGAAAAGACAACTCACTTTTTATTTCCCAGGCCACACAAGTTGCCGTTGCTGTCTTGGGGTAGATCAGTAGCCGTGGGTCCCCGTACACAAATGCTGAAATGTTTCAATTGAAGCTGTTGAGTATTTAACTAAAACTTATAATTAATTACAAAGTCTGACTTTATTGCAGCTGCGACTGACCTATATGTGTTTACTTCTTGCTAATAGAACAGACGATATAGAGCAGGATTAGGCAACTTTTTATTTTCTGAGGGTCAGATCTCAAAACTATGAAGACACTGAGGGCCAGACATGAAAACTATGAAGACACTGAGGGTCAGATTTCAAAACTATGAAGACACTGAGGGCCAGATATGAAAACTATGAAGACACTGAGGGTCAGATCTCAAAACTATGAAGACACTGTGGGTCAGATCTGAAAACTATGAAGACACCGAGGGTCAGATATGAAAACTATGAAGACACCAAGGGTCAGATCTCAAAACTATGAAGACACTGAGGGTCAGATCTGAAAACTATGATGACACCGAGGGTCAGATCTGAAAACTATGAAGACACCAAGGGTCAGATCTGAAAACTATGAAGACACCAAGGGTCAGATCTGAAAACTATGAAGACACTGAGGGTCAGATCTCAAAACTATGAAGACACTGAGGGTCAGATCTGAAAACTATGAAGACACTGAGGGTCAGATCTCAAAACTATGAAGACACTGAGGGTCAGATCTCAAAACTATGAAGACACTGAGGGTCAGATCTCAAAACTATGAAGACACTGAGGGCCAGATCTGAAAACTATGAAGACACTGAGGGCCAGATCTGAAAACTATAAAGACACTGAGGGTCAGATCTCAAAACTATGAAGACACTGAGGGTCAGATCTCAAAACTATGAAGACACTGAGGGCCAGATCTGAAAACTATGAAGACACTGAGGGTCAGATCTCAAAACTATGAAGACACTGAGGGTCATATCTGAAAACTATGAAGACACTGAGGGCCAGATCTCAAAACTATGAAGACACTGAGGGCCAGATCTGAAAACTATGAAGACACTGAGGGTCAGATATGAAAACTATGAAGACACTGAGGGTCAGATCTCAAAACTATGAAGACACTGAGGGCCAGATCTGAAAACTATGAAGACACTGAGGGCCAGATCTCAAAACTATGAAGACACTGAGGGTCAGATCTCAAAACTATGAAGACACTGAGGGCCAGATCTCAAAACTATGAAGACACTGAGGGCCAGATCTGAAAACTATGAAGACACTGAGGACCAGATCTGAAAACTATGAAGACACTGAGGGTCAGATCTCAAAACTATGAAGACACTGAGGGTCAGATCTGAAAACTATGAAGACACCAAGAGCCAGATCTGAAAACTATGAAGACACTGAGGGCCAGATCTGAAAACTATGAAGACACTGAGGGCCAGATCTCAAAACTATGAAGACACTCCGGGCCAGATCTGAAAACTATGAAGACACTGAGGGTCAGATCTCAAAACTATGAAGACACTGAGGGTCAGATCTCAAAACTATGAAGACACTGAGGGTCAGATCTCAAAACTATGAAGACACTGAGGGCCATATTTCAAAACTATGAAGACACTGAGGGTCAGATCTCAAAACTATGAAGACACTGAGGGCCAGATCTCAAAACTATGAAGACACTGAGGGCCAGATCTGAAAACTATTATGAAGACACCAAGAGCCAGATCTGAAAACTATGAAGACACCAAGAGCCAGATCTGAAAACTATGAAGACACCAAGAGCCAGATCTGAAAACTATGAAGACACTGAGGGTCAGATCTCAAAACTATGAAGACACTGAGGGTCAGATCTCAAAACTATGAAGACACTGAGGGTCAGATCTCAAAACTATGAAGACACTGAGGGCCAGATCTGAAAACTATGAAGACACCAAGAGCCAGATCTGAAAACTATGAAGACACTGAGGGCCAGATCTCAAAACTATGAAGACACTGAGGGCCAGATCTGAAAACTATGAAGACACCAAGAGCCACATCTGAAAACTATGAAGACACCAAGAGCCAGATCTGAAAACTATGAAGACACCAAGAGCCAGATCTGAAAACTATGAAGACACTGAGGGCCAGATCTCAAAACTATGAAGACACTGAGGGTCAGATATGAAAACTATGAAGATACTGAGGGTCAGATTTCAAAACTATGAAGACACCAAGGGTCAGATCTGAAAACTATGAAGACACTGAGGGTCAGATTTCAAAACTATGAAGACACCGAGGGCCAGATCTCAAAACTATGAAGACACTGAGGGCCAGATATGAAAACTATGAAGACACCAAGGGTCAGATCTCAAAACTATGAAGACATCGAAGACCAGATCTGAAAACTATGAAGACACTGAGGGCCAGATATGAAAACTATGAATACACCAAGGGTCAGATTTCAAAACTATGAAGACACTGAGGGTCAGATCTGAAAACTATGAAGACACTGAGGGCCAGATATGAAAACTATGAAGACACTGAGGGTCATATCTGAAAACTATGAAGACACTGAGGGTCAGATATGAAAACTATGAAGACACTGAGGGTCAGATCTCAAAACTATGAAGACACTGAGGGTCAGATCTGAAAACTATGAAGACACTGAGGGTCAGATCTCAAAACTATGAAGACACCGAGAGCCAGATCTGAAAACTATTAAGACACTGAGGGCCAGATCTCAAATCTATGAAGACACCAAGGGTCAGATCTGAAAACTATGAAGACACCGAGGGTCAGATCTGAAAACTATGAAGACACTGAGGGTCAAATCTGAAAACTATGAAGACACCAAGGGTCAGATCTCAAAACTATGAAGACACTGAGGGCCAGATCTCAAAACTATGAAGACACTGAGGGCCAGATCTGAAAACTATGAAGACACTGAGGACCAGATCTGAAAACTATGAAGACACTGAGGGTCAGATCTTAAAACTATGAAGACACTGAGGGTCAGATCTCAAAACTATGAAGACACTGAGGGTCAGATCTGAAAACTATGAAGACACTGAGGGCCAGATCTGAAAACTATGAAGACACTGAGGGCCAGATCTCAAAACTATGAAGACACTCCGGGCCAGATCTGAAAACTATGAAGACACTGAGGGTCAGATCTCAAAACTATGAAGACACTGAGGGTCAGATCTCAAAACTATGAAGACACTGAGGGTCAGATCTCAAAACTATGAAGACACTGAGGGCCATATTTCAAAACTATGAAGACACTGAGGGTCAGATCTCAAAACTATGAAGACACTGAGGGCCAGATCTCAAAACTATGAAGACACTGAGGGCCAGATCTGAAAACTATTATGAAGACACCAAGAGCCAGATCTGAAAACTATGAAGACACCAAGAGCCAGATCTGAAAACTATGAAGACACCAAGAGCCAGATCTGAAAACTATGAAGACACTGAGGGTCAGATCTCAAAACTATGAAGACACTGAGGGTCAGATCTCAAAACTATGAAGACACTGAGGGTCAGATCTCAAAACTATGAAGACACTGAGGGCCAGATCTGAAAACTATGAAGACACCAAGAGCCAGATCTGAAAACTATGAAGACACTGAGGGCCAGATCTCAAAACTATGAAGACACTGAGGGCCAGATCTGAAAACTATGAAGACACCAAGAGCCAGATCTGAAAACTATGAAGACACCAAGAGCCAGATCTGAAAACTATGAAGACACCAAGAGCCAGATCTGAAAACTATGAAGACACTGAGGGCCAGATCTCAAAACTATGAAGACACTGAGGGTCAGATATGAAAACTATGAAGATACTGAGGGTCAGATTTCAAAACTATGAAGACACCAAGGGTCAGATCTGAAAACTATGAAGACACTGAGGGTCAGATTTCAAAACTATGAAGACACCGAGGGCCAGATCTCAAAACTATGAAGACACTGAGGGCCAGATATGAAAACTATGAAGACACCAAGGGTCAGATCTCAAAACTATGAAGACATCGAAGACCAGATCTGAAAACTATGAAGACACTGAGGGCCAGATATGAAAACTATGAATACACCAAGGGTCAGATTTCAAAACTATGAAGACACTGAGGGTCAGATCTGAAAACTATGAAGACACTGAGGGCCAGATATGAAAACTATGAAGACACTGAGGGTCATATCTGAAAACTATGAAGACACTGAGGGTCAGATATGAAAACTATGAAGACACTGAGGGTCAGATATCAAAACTATGAAGACACTGAGGGTCAGATCTGAAAACTATGAAGACACTGAGGGTCAGATCTCAAAACTATGAAGACACCGAGAGCCAGATCTGAAAACTATGAAGACACTGAGGGCCAGATCTCAAAACTATGAAGACACCAAGGGTCAGATCTGAAAACTATGAAGACACCGAGGGTCAGATCTGAAAACTATGAAGACACTGAGGGTCAAATCTGAAAACTATGAAGACACCAAGGGTCAGATCTGAAAACTATGAAGACACTGAGGGTCAGATCTGAAAACTATGAAGACACTGAGGGCCAGATCTGAAAACTATGAAGACACTGAGGGTCAGATCTGAAAACTATGAAGACACTGAGGGCCAGATTTCAAAACTATGAAGACACTGAGGGTCAGATCTGAAAACTATGAAGACACTGAGGGTCAGATCTGAAAACTATGAAGACACTGAGGGTCAGATCTGAAAACTATGAAGACAGAGGGCCAGATCTCAAAAGTATGAAGACACTGAGGGTCAGATCTCAAAACTATGAAGATACTGAGGGCCATATTTCAAAACTATGAAGACGCTGAGGGCCAGATCTGAAAACTATGAAGACACTGAGGGTCAGATCTGAAAACTATGAAGACACTGAGGGCCAGATCTCAAAACTATGAAGATACTGAGGGTCAGATCTGAAAACTATGAAGATACTGAGGGCCATATTTCAAAACTATGACGACACTGAGGGCCATATTTCAAAACTATGAAGACACTGAGGGCCAGATCTGAAAACTATGAAGACACCAAGAGCCAGATCTGAAAACTATGAAGACACCAAGAGCCAGATCTGAAAACTATGAAGACACCGAGAGCCAGATCTGAAAACTATGAAGACACTGAGGGCCAGATCTCAAAACTATGAAGACACTGAGGGTCAGAGGGTCAGATCTCAAAACTATGAAGACACTGAGGGCCAGATCTGAAAACTATGAAGACAATGAGGGCCAGATATGAAAACTATGAAGACAATGAGGGCCAGATATGAAAACTATGAAGACACTGAGGGCCAGATCTGAAAACTATGAAGACACTGAGGGCCAGATCTGAAAACTATGAAGACACTGAGGGTCAGATATGAAAACTATGAAGACACTGAGGGTCAGATATGAAAACTATGAAGACACTGAGGGCCAGATCTGAAAACTATGAAGACACTGAGGGTCAGATATGAAAACTATGAAGACACTGAGGGTCAGATATGAAAACTATGAAGACAATGAGGACCAGATATGAAAACTATGAAGACACTGAGGGCCATATTTCAAAACTATGAAGACACTGAGGGCCATATTTCAAAACTATGAAGACACTGAGGGTCAGATCTCAAAACTATGAAGACACTGAGGGCCAGATCTGAAAACTATGAAGACACTGAGGGCCATATTTCAAAATTATGAAGACACTGAGGACCAGATATGAAAACTATGAAGACGCGGAGGGCCAGATCTGAAAACTATGAAGACACTGAGGGCCAGATATGAAAACTATGAAGACACTGAGGGCCAGATCTGAAAACTATGAAGACAATGAGGGCCATATTTCAAAACTATGAAGACGCTGAGGGCCAGATCTGAAAACTATGAAGACACTGAGGGCCAGATCTGAAAACTATGAAGACACTGAGGGCCAGATCTGAAAACTATGAAGACGCTGAGGGCCTGATACCATCACCAAATGAAATCATTATATAAATTACCTAATTAGCATTCATAAGGGATTCTAATGTAAAAATCTTATTACTGATAGAGAGTAGAAGATAGAAAGCGGAGCGTAATGAAAGGGAGAGGGGTTAGACTGAAAAAGGGTGGGGTAGGAAGTAAATTCAACAATAAATTATAAACAGAAAGCTTACCAATTTAATGGGAGGGTAGTGCCTGAACTTCATGGTTGTCCATGTTTGGTGGTATTTGACTAACAGCAGTGCAAAGTATGTTTTCTAAATTTGTGTCAGTTAATCACAGTTACAAGTAAAAGGAAGCAACAAGAAAGGTCTCAATCTGAATAGTAAGAAAACAGAAGTAATGGTTATATTGAAGAAACAATCATCACCATCATGCAGCACAAAAATAAACAGGACAAATCTGAAACAAGTGGAGAGCGTCAAATACTTGGGCACAATAATAACATCAGATGGAAGATGTACCACAGAAATAAAAAGCTGAATAGCTCAGGCCAAAATAGCATTTCAGAAAATGACAAATATCTTATGCAACAAGTATATGTCAATAGAAGTGAGAAAGAGAGTTCATCAGTGCTATATAAAACCAATTCTGACCTATGGAAGCGAATCATGGACAGTACACAAACAAATGAAAAATCGATTAGAGGCCACACTGATGGGATTTCTCAGAAGAATGTTGAAAGTTCCCTGGACAGCTAAAAAGACCAGCGATGAAATTCTCAAAGAGGCCAACACAAAAAGGGAGCTCCTAAAAAATGTCATAAAGAAACAATAACAAATTGTTCTGGGATATCATGAGAAGAGGAAAGTTGGAATACTTGGTTACAACTGGTAAAACACAGGGAAAAAGAGATCAAGGATGACAAAGAGAGAAGATACTAGATAGTTTGGTGTCATGGTATGGAAAACAGTCAACAACAGAACTGATACGATGCACGGTGAATAGAAGATTGTGGAAGGCACTGATCGCCTGCACCAACCGGTATGGCACATGAATAATAATAACAATGATTAAACTAGATTTGTAACCATTTCTCATTTCAGCTTTCCATAGCCAACTTAACCGCAGTGTGACGTAACCTTCCACATGCCTCAAGCGTACACAATGAAACACTTACCTATAACAGCAACAGCGGCTTGTAGAGCCAGGAAAATGAGAAATAAGACACAGCAAATGATATCTGTACATGACCTGCGGAGAGAAACAGTATGTCATCATCACTGCCAGCAGGTTGGGGACTAATTATTGGAAGCCTACACATGATGATGATGATACTCTCACAAGCTGTTAGTTCATAGAATCTGATAGAGATTTGACAGGCTACAAAAGCTTTCTTGGTTTCCCAGGTCATGCTGGCAGAAGTATCTTGTTCATCTTTTAGAGACTAGAGACTAGGTCTTCTATATCAGTCCTTCCCAACCTGGAGCCTCAGCAAATTCCAAGGGGGTCATAGATAAAAATGACGTATTTGGGGGGATGGTGACACATACATATAAAGTCAACAGGACCTGTTTGTAAACAAAAACATTTAGGTAGTGTATGTGACATGCAAGAAAAGTGGCTGTACATGACATACAAGTGGAGGCTGTACATGTCATACAAGTGGAGGCTGTACATGACATACAAGTGGAGGCTGTACATGACATACAAGTGGAGGCTGTACACTTTATACTTCCCTTGCCAGTGAATACCTATACACGTTCACCTCTACCACGTTCACCTCTACCACGTTCACCTCTACCACGTGAAAGTTGTGATATTAAATATATTCTGGATTCTATTATCAGCAACTGACTTATGGTGCAAGATTCAAGATGGCGAAGCATACAAGCTAGGTCTCTGACAGTGTGGCCTGTGTTAGGTGTGAGATGTACATACAAATGTGATTCTAACGGGAGTGGATTCCATCAATATCATGTGCAGAGTAAGGATGATCCAGTGACAGGTCCAGCAAGTCAGTAGGGGAGTTATTCTGTTCTCTCTTGGCATCATTGCTACACAATCTCTAACAAGGACATTACAACATTGGTGATCGGCGAACACTCATCAGTACCTGTTACCACCTAGAAACATCTTATACAGAGTATATTCATTACAACATTGTGCTACCAATGCCAAACATGGACACTTATGACAAAACATAAAAGAAAGCTTGCCACCACATAGATGAGATGTCTGAGAAAAGTGCTTGGAGTGACCAGAAAAGACAGAATCAGAAATGATATTATAAGAGAAAGAGTAGACATTGAACCAATCCTACGCTACATACAGAAACAACAAATAAACTGGTTTGTCTATCTAGAAAGCATGTCATGTGATTCCTTACCATACAAAGCAGATATTAAAAGTGGAGAAGGGACAGACACAAAGTAAGATGGATGCCGAGCTCTATAAGAAGAAAGTGTTGGAAATACATGGGTCATGTGCTGAGAATGAAGGAAAGACTTCCCTATCAGGCATTCATACAGAAAGCACAACTATAAAGCAGAAACTGAAGCCCTTAAAAATGCTGCAAAACTGGCTATCCAACACAAAAATTATGTGCATAAGAAATTGGTGATACTGACTGATGCACTGTCAGTCCTAACAGCTCTAAAAACCCCAGGAACAGTGAGCTAGATGACTTGAGAACAACCCTAGACCAACTTGCCAATAACCTCCAGAGAGTGGTCATTCAGTGGACACCATCACACTGTAATATACACGGGAACAAACGCGCAGACAAACTAGCTAAGGAGGGAGGGAGATTACCACAAGAGAACCATCAGGTCAGCTACGATGAAGCCAAATCCATCAACAAAGGCCAGTACCATGAAAAATGGAAACAAGAACACCTAAAGTATAACAAGAGGGATGGATACCTCCAACTATCAAGGAGAGATCAAGTCATCATACTTAGTCAACGCACTGGCCACAACAGAATGAGAAACCACATGTTCACCAAACTCAAAATAGGAACTACCAGCTTATGCCACTGTACCCTGGATAACATGACAACATAACATGTTCTACAGGATTGCCCCCAGTACACAGACCTGAGAAGGACAATGTGGTCCACACCCACCTCCCTGGAAGAGAAACTCTACGGGGCAACCAAATCACTGAAACAGACAGCTGCCTTCATAAGAAAGTCCGGAATCCTAGTCTGAATGAGCCATGATCGCAGAAGAAGAAGAAGATGTGGAAACCATCTGATAAAAGAAAATAAGGCAGACCAAGAGAATCTCTACACAGAACAATTACAAGGGAAGACTCAACCATGGGACTATGAAACAACCAAGAACTAGCAGTAAATCATCAAACAGTTGGCTCATAAAACAAAAAACATGTAAGTTCATGTACCAACAGTTGGCTCATAAAACAAAAAACATGTAAGTTCACGTACCAACAGTTGGCTCATAATATATTGATATTTAGTTTCTCCTTTAATAATTTCTCCTATCTACCATCTGATCTCAGTGACCGAGTGATTAGTGCACTCGCTTCCTGATCAAATGAGTCCATGTTCGATTCCCAGAAGCAGCAGATTGTTTTTTCAGACTCACAAGGCTTTCGAGTTCACCCAAGCTCTAAAAATAGGTACCTGAGTCTTTTCTTAACATGGAGAACAACAAAATTGACAATCATGAAGATACAGACTTTCATTAATGGATGCTTACACAGAATAAAAGGATGGAAATGGCAGGACAAATTCACTAACATGGAATTATGGAAATGTACCAGTCAAATACCAGTGGATAAAGAGATACAGCGAAGACGATGGCGCTGGATAGGACACACACTGCGGAAGTCAACTGAGAGTATTACACAACAGGCCCTTTTTTGAATCTCCAGGGAAAACGACAAAGAGGAAGACCAAGAAATTCTTGGAGAAGACAGACAGAAGTAGAGATGAAGATGATGGGGAAGACATGGAATGATCTTAAAAGAATGGCATGAAACAGAACTTCTTGGAAAGTGTTTGTTGAAGACCTATGCTCCATAGGGAGCTGAAAGTGTTTGTTGAAGACCTATGCTCCAAAGGGAGCTGAAAGTGTTTGTTGAAGACCTATGCTCCACAGGGAGCTGAAAGTGTTTGTTGAAGACCTATGCTCCACAGGGAGCTGAAAGTGTTTGTTGAAGACCTATCCTCCACAGGGAGCTGAAAGTGTTTGTTGAAGACCTATGCTCCACAGGGAGCTGAAAGTGTTTGTTGAAGACCTATGCTCCACAGGGAGCTGAAAGTGTTTGTTGAAGACCTATGCTCCACAGGGAGCTGAAAGTGTTTGTTGAAGACCTATGCTCCACAGGGAGCTGAAAGTGTTTGTTGAAGACCTATGCTCCACAGGGAGTTGAAAGTGTTTGTTGAAGACATATGCTCCACAAGGAGCTGAACGTGTTTGTTGAAGACCTATGCTCCACAGGGAGCTGAAAGTGCTTGTCGAAGACATATGCTCTACAGGGAGCTGAAAGTGCTTGTTGAAGACCTATGCTCCACAGGGAGCTGAAAGTGTTTGTTGAAGACCTATGCTCCACAGGGAGCTGAAAGTGTTTGTTGAAGACCTATGCTCCACAGGGAGCTGAAAGTGTGTGTTGAAGACCTATGCTCCACAGAGAGCTGAAAGTGCTTGTTGAAGACCTATGCTCCACAGGGAGCTGAAAGTGTTTGTTGAAGACCTATGCACCACAGTGAGCTGAAAGTGTTTGTTGAAGACCTATGCTCCACAGGGAGCTGAAAGTGTTTGTTGAAGACCTATGCTCCACAGAGAGCTGAAAGTGCTTGTTGAAGACCTATGCTCCACAGGGAGTTGAAAGTGCTTGTTGAAGACCTATGCTCCACAGGGAGCTGAAAGTGCTTGTTGAAGACATATGCTCTACAGGGAGCTGAAAGTGCTTGTTGAAGACCTAAGCTCCACAGGGAGCTGAAAGTGCTTGTTGAAGACCTATGCTCCACAGGGAGCTGAAAGTGTTTGTTGAAGACCTATGCTCCACAGGGAGCTGAAAGTGTTTGTTGAAGACCTATGCTCCACAGGGAGCTGAAAGTGTTTGTTGAAGACCTATGCTCCACAGAGAGCTGAAAGTGTTTGTTGAAGACCTATGCTCCACAGGGAGCTGAAAGTGTTTGTTGAAGACCTATGTTCCACAGGGAGCTGAAAGTGTTTGTTGAAGACCTATGCTCCACAGGGAGCTGAAAGTGTTTGTTGAAGACCTATGCTCCACAGGGAGCTGAAAGTGTTTGTTGAAGACCTATGCTCCACAGGGAGCTGAAAGTGTTTGTTGAAGACCTATGCTCCACAGGGACATGAAAGGTAGAAGAAGAGAGGCAGCCTGGCGTCATACCGGCCACATCACCCAAATATGTGAGAAGGTCATGAAGAAATATGGTCACCAAAACCAAGGCAAGGGAGGAAACTTTACTTTCTTAATTTTACCTTCACTTTTACCATCTGATTGTCTGCCCTTTACGCCCCACCACACACACAGCATCAACAGCCACACTCATGCTCACCTGTTCTTGTTTGGGCCGTTGTATCGGGGATCATAGCCTTTCTTCAGAGGTATGTCTGAAATCAGAGAAATAGCCTTTGTCATTTACATCAGGTCAGCCCATTACTGAGCATGGAATTATTGCTGGAAAAAATTATATTAACAAGAGAATTGAAAGGTTTATATTTACAAGAGAACTGAAAGGAAATTAACAAAAGAACTGAAAGAATTATATTTACAAGAGAACTGAAAGAATTATATTTACAAGAGAACTGAAAGAATTATATTAACAAGAGAACTGAAAGAATTATATTTATAAGAGAACTGAAAGAATTATATTAAGAAGAGAACTGAAAGAATTATATTAACAAGAGAACTGAAAGAATTATATTATAAGAGAACTGAAAGAATTATATTAACAAGAGAACTGAAAGAATTATATTAACAAGAGAACTGAAAGAATTATATTTATAAGAGAACTGAAAGAATTATATTTACAGAACTGAAAGAAAATTTACAAGAGAACTGAAAGAATTTTATTTATAAGAGAACTGAAAGAATTATATTTACAAGAGAACTGAAAGAATTATATTTACAGAACTGAAAGAATTATATTTACAGAACTGAAAGAATTATATTTACAAGAGAACTGAAAGAATTAAATTTACAAGAAAGTTGAAAGAATTATATTTACAAGAAATGTGAAAGAATTATATTTACAAGAGAGTTTAAAGAATGGCTACTTGTGTGCATGTAGCTGTGATAGCTCAGTGGTTAGTGAACTGGACTACCACGGACAAGGGGTAGGGTTCGATCCCAACCGACGGCTTCCGGGTTCACCCAGCCTTAAATGGGTACCGGATTTTTTTCTGGGAAAGTAAAGCAGCATGGGCGTAATACTGACCACATTACCCCAAAAATCATGTGCTGAAGGTTTGTAAAATATAGGGTCACTAACACCATCTTTCCCTATACACCGCTTGGCGTGACGGGGGTACTTTACTTTACTTTTACTTGTGTGCATGTGGTGGGGAAGACGACATCAAGAAGACCCTCAACAACTGCAGGCTCATTTGGCTACTGAGACTGCAACAGTCTGAGTTATAACATTTAACTAGCAGAGATATATACAAGGGTTAGTTAGGTGTGTATAAACAGCGAGCTACTGCAACCATCATTTTGCAAAACTCCACAATCTGTTAACAGTGGTTGGTCACCAAGAGATGGGCAGAGGTGTTAGGTCAAGTGAGAATAAACAACAACAAAATATCAAAATCATAAAAGTCAAACTAGAAAAATAATCTCCACTGAGATGAAGTGTGTTAGACGAATGACAGGAAACAGCCTGAGAGATAAGAAATGAAGAACTGAGAGAAAAAAACTAGGGATAATTCACAGCCATAGAATATATAAAGAAACAACAGATTAAATGGTTTGGCCACGTGATAAGGCAGGAAGATAACAACACAACGAGCTTTCAATAAACGTTGCGAGAACAACATACCCAAAGGCCGACTACAAAAAAGAACTGATGGAATATTAGAAACACTAGGAAACATAACAGCAGTAGAGGCCAACAGAAGAGCAAAAGATGGATTGATGGAATATTAGAAACACAGCAGGAGAGGCCAACAGAAGAGCAAAAGATGGATTGATGGAATATTAGAAACACTAGGAAACATAACAGCAGCAGAGGCAAACAGAAGAGCAAAAGATGGATTGATGGAATATTAGAAACACTAGGAAACATAACAGCAGGAGAGGTCAACAGAAGAGCAAAAGATGGATTGATGGAATATTAGAAACACTAGGAAACATAACAGCAGGAGCGGTCAACAGAAGAGCATAATATGGATTGATGGAATATTAGAAACACTAGGAAACATAGCAGGAGAGGCCAACAGAAGAGCAAAAGATGGATTGATGGAATATTAGAAACACAGCAGGAGAGGCCAACAGAAGAGCAAAAGATGGATTGATGGAATATTAGAAACACTAGGAAACATAACAGCAGCAGAGGCAAACAGAAGAGCAAAAGATGGATTGATGGAATATTTGAAACACTAGGAAACATAACAGCAGGAGAGGTCAACAGAAGAGCAAAAGATGGATTGATGGAATATTAGAAACACTAGGAAACATAACAGCAGGAGAGGCCAACAGAAGAGCAAAAGATGGATTGATGGAATATTAGAAACACAAGGAAACATAACAGTAGGAGAGGTCAACAGAAGAGTAAAAGATGGATTGATGGAATATTAGAAACACTAGGAAACATAACAGCAGGAGAGGTCAACAGAAGAGTAAAAGATGGATTGATGGAATATTAGAAACACTAGGAAACATAACAGTAGGAGAGGTCAACAGAAGAGCAAAAGATGGATTGATGGAATATTAGAAACACAAGGAAACCATAACAGCAGGAGAGGTCAACAGAAGAGTAAAAGATGGATTGATGGAATATTAGAAACACTAGGAAACATAACAGCAGGAGAGGCCAACAGAAGAGCAAAAGATGGATTGATGGAATATTAGAAACACAAGGAAACATAACAGTAGGAGAGGTCAACAGAAGAGTAAAAGATGGATTGATGGAATATTAGAAACACTAGGAAACATAACAGCAAGAGAGGTCAACAGAAGAGTAAAAGATGGATTGATGGAATATTAGAAACACTAGGAAACATAACAGTAGGAGAGGTCAACAGAAGAGCAAAAGATGGATTGATGGAATATTAGAAACACAAGGAAACATAACAGCAGGAGAGGTCAACAGAAGAGTAAAAGATGGATTGATGGAATATTAGAAACACTAGGAAACATAACAGCAGGAGAGGTCAACAGAAGAGCAAAAGATGGATTGATGGAATATTAGAAACACTAGGAAACATAACAGCAGGAGAGGTCAACAGAAGAGTAAAAGATGGATTGATGGAATATTAGAAACACTAGGAAACATAACAGTAGGAGAGGCCAACAGAAGAGTAAAAGATGGATTGATGGAATATTAGAAACACTAGGAAACATAACAGCAGGAGAGACCAACAGAAGAGCAAAAGATGGATTGATGGAATATTTGAAACACTAGGAAACATAACAGTAGGAGAGGTCAACAGAAGAGCAAAAGATGGATTGATGGAATATTAGAAACACTAGGAAACATAACAGCAGGAGAGGTCAACAGAAGAGTAAAAGATGGATTGATGGAATATTAGAAACACTAGGAAACATAACAGCAGGAGAGGTCAACAGAAGAGCAAAAGATGGATTGATGGAATATTAGAAACACTAGGAAACATAACAGCAGGAGAGGTCAACAGAAGAGTAAAAGATGGATTGATGGAATATTAGAAACACTAGGAAACATAACAGCAGGAGAGGTCAACGGAAGAACAAAAGATGGATTAATGGAATATTAGAAACACTAGGAAACATAACAGCAGGAGAGGCCAACAGAAGAGCAAAAGATGGATTGATGGAATATTAGAAACACTAGGAAACATAACAGCAGAAGAGGCCAACAGAAGAGCAAAAGATGGATTGATGGAATATTAGAAACACTAGGAAACATAACAGCAGGAGAGGTCAACAAAGATCCTTGGGTCTGGTGTTCTTGCAACGTTTATTGAAGGCTTGTTGTGTTATGTTGATCTGTCTGCCTTGTCGCGTGGCCAAACCATTTTATCTGTTGCTTCTTTATATATTCTATGGCGGAAATTATTCCTAGCTTTTTTCTCAGTTCTTCATTTCTGATATTATCTCTCAGGCTGTTTCCTGTCATTCGTCTAACACATTTCATCTTGGGAGTGGTTATTTTCATTATTGTTCTTTAATCTAGGGTCCAGGTCTGGCATTGTCTAATATATAATTTCAAAGACTTGAGTCTGAAGTTGAACAAATCGTGCCTTACCAAGAAGTAGGCAAAATCTGCAAGAATTCATATACGGATCAAGATATCATATATGGATCAAGATATCATATATGGATCAAGATATCATATACGGATGGCATCTTCCAAGTCATTCAGGACAACAACTAAACGATTGGACGTTGGCTCAGAATAGGTTTTCTTCAGCAACAAGGATCTGGTTGTGTTCACTTTCTGTGCGGTTTCGCCTTACGTCTTTTGGCATGTGCTGAGACTGCTATAATGGGGTCTACAGCTACCTTTCTTCACTTTCTGTGTGGTTTCGCCTTACGTCTTTTGGCATGTGCTGAGACTGCTATAATGGGGTCTACAGCTACCTTTCTTCACTTTCTGTGCAGTTTCGCCTTACGTCTTTTGGCATGTGCTGAGACTGCTATAATGGGGTCTACAGCTACCTTTCTTCACTTTCTGTGCAGTTTCGCCTTACGTCTTTTGGCATGTGCTGAGACTGCTATAATGGGGTCTACAGCTACCTTTCTTCACTTTCTGTGTGGTTTCGCCTTACGTCTTTTGGCATGTGCTGAGACTGCTATAATGGGGTCTACAGCTACCTTTCTTCACTTTCTGTGCAGTTTCGCCTTACGTCTTTTGGCATGTGCTGAGACTGCTATAATGGGGTCTACAGCTACCTTTCTTCACTTTCAGTGCGGTTTCGCCTTACGTCTTTTGGCATGTGCTGAGACTGCTATAATGGGGTCTACAGCTACCTTTCTTCACTTTCTGTGCTGTTTCGCCTTACGTCTTTTGGCATGTGCTGAGACTGCTATAATGGGGTCTACAGCTACCTTTCTTCACTTTCTGTGCAGTTTCGCCTTACGTCTTTTGGCATGTGCTGAGACTGCTATAATGGGGTCTACAGCTACCTTTCTTCACTTTCTGTGCAGTTTCGCCTTACGTCTTTTGGCATGTGCTGAGACTGCTATATTGGGGTCTACAGCTACCTTTCTTCACTTTCTGTCCGGTTTCGCCTTACGTCTTTTGGCATGTGCTGAGACTGCTATATTGGGGTCTACAGCTACCTTTCTTCACTTTCTGTGCAGTTTCGCCTTACGTCTTTTGGCATGTGCTGAGACTGCTATATTGGGGTCTACAGCTACATTTCTTCACTTTCTGTGCGGTTTCGCCTTACATCTTTTGGCATGTGCTGAGACTGCTATAATGGGGTCTACATCTACCTTTCTTTGTTTTGGAGATGAGATAGTAATTCGGATGATTCCACTGGAACGGGCAGTTGAGCAATTATGGATTTTAATTCGTTTGCTGTGATACCGGGGGCCCTCTATATCTATCTATTGACCTTTTGAGCCATAGCCGGCCCATAGGGTGTAGACCAAGATACTCCTCTTATCTAAACTTTTGTTCTTGCAGTTTTCAATTCTTCTAAAGACATTTTATCAAATCTCACCATTTGTCTCTGTTCTGTGCAAGCAGCTCTATCTCATTGAGGGAGCTGATTCCTGCTACTCTTGCCTCTCTCATCAATGTTCTTCTCAGCGTCTCTCTGGGTCTTCCTCTTTTCCTCTTACCTGTTGTTTCCCATATGAGGGCTTGCTTTGCTATTCGGTTATTATCTCTTCTCATCACATGTCCAACATATGACCATCGTCTTTTCTTTATTACTGAAGATATTAGTGGTTGATTGGCGATTTCTCTAATTTCCTCGTTTGTTTTGAATTCGTTCCACGCTATACCAAGTATTTTCCTTAGACATTTATTTTCGAATGCATTCAACTTTGTTTCTATATCTCTTGTTGTTTTCCAGCTTTCACACGCATACGTAAGGGTTGATAGCCTTCTATAACCAGAAGACAAAAATAATAATAAATGAATATTATTCTAGAGGGAAACTTCCGAGGCGATAATCAGCGAATCAATTCAGAGGAAGAGGTATGTTTGCAGCACTCGGAAAAACATGACAAATAATCAACAACAGAAAAAAATATGGACCTAAGCAGGATCGGACCCGTACTCAGTGGCGCAGCGCCTTGCCACGAAAAGGCCAACGCTAGGGAACACTGCCCTGCATCTGAGTTACAGGAATTGTTCGGCTTCTTGTTCACTGAGTACGGGTTCGATCCTGCTTCGGTCCATATCATTTTGTTCTTTGCTTCTTTTCTGTTGTTAATTATTTGTGACTTTTTGTCATTTTTTTCCCCGAGTGCTGTAAACATACCTCTTTCTCTGAATTGATTCGCCTTCCATAACTATAGGGATCTACAGATCAAATACCACAAACGGACGGTTAGGAAGCAGGACAGAGAACACTAGAACAGGAGGGAATAGGCAAATAATTGCGATGCTGCGGTAAAGCTGGTAGCAAGGAACCAGTGGTGAGGAGTGTAGAACACTCCAAGGTATGAAGACAGCTTCACAAGGGAGGAACACAACACAATACTGACGTTTCGGCCTGAGGCCTTTTTTCAGAGTACAAGGACAACGAAAACAAACGACGAAACACAATTATTCATTGATTACATGATCATGAGAAAGAAGAGGTGGACAGAAAAGAGGGAAGTAGGATGCAGAAAAATGAAAGAAGAAGAACTGACGAGAGATAGTGTAGGAGGTGAAGGAACAGAGCGCAGATGAAATGGTTCTAACTAAAGTACACAAAGATTAGACCGTCTCCCTGAGTCTCCAGAAATGTGTGAAAGTTTGAACGTGCAGGCCGGGCACAAGTCCATGTCGGCTGCTGGCTCACGGCGGCGGAGAGAGTCACTTCCCTTGCAGACATCACTTCCGGTTGTTAATCATCATCATGTTACTTGTCAGATAAGGGGACTTGATTGATTTCATTGAGTTATTGAGTTATTTGCGGGTCATCATCATTGCACTCCGAATATATCCATAGGTGCTCATATCCCCTCCTCAGTTATTGAGTTATTTGCGGGTCATCATCATTGCACTCCGAACATGTCCATAGGTGCTCAGATCCCCTCCTCAGTTATTGAGTTATTTGCGGGTCATCATCATTGCACTCCGAACATGTCCGTAGGTCCTCAGATCCCCTCCTCAGCAATTCCCTCAGTGTCCAGCGACTGACGACTCCAGTTCTATGTTGGTTGATAAGTCTTCTTACACGGTCACTAAGTTTCTCATTTCTGGCTGTGCCCATCTTAACTCCCATTTCCATCATCAGAAGAAGTGACGTTGATCTGTGTTTGTCGAAGTCCTGTGCTCTTCCAACATCTCGGAGGGCATTGATGATGTCCGCCCGATCCATCGGTTGCCCGTCCTCAACGACAGCGCAGCTAGCCAACCTGACCGCTCTTTCATTTCCCGTACTCCCGCATGTCCAGGGACATAGACAAAGGTGACCTTACGTATTTTGGACTTCTGCAACGACTCTACCCATTGCATGCGTACAGAGCCCGCCTCCACTTTTTTTTTTATCATGCACATCGAATCACTCAGTATACATGCGTGGGTGTAGTCTTGTGACTCTAACCATTTGAATGCCTTGGTCACTGCTATTACCTCCATTGTCATGCTACTCGTGGTCATGACGTATGCACCACTGTCTTCGTAGACTATTCTGCCTGCCGAGCGTGCTGTAAATGCCCATGCACTTCTTTGGTGTCGTCTTACAGATCCGTCTGTATAGATGACTGCATCTTTCTCATCGGTGTTATCGCAGATGAGACCGTTGACCTCAGCATTAACCACGACCGGGTTATGTTCCCTACTTTTCCTGTCGAGTGTGACAATACACGAGAAAGTCCCCTTGAATGACGTAGGCACCGGTAGCCACTCCTCACCAACGCTGATATTGGTAAGTCCACAGACCTGTTTGATGACATCTTCTGCTCGGCCCACCCATGATTTGCCTCTTTTTAGCCTGGCACCTTTCCCTGTGTGAGCACGTGGTGCAATGGATGCTCTTTATCTGTACTAATCTTCAGGTATGCTCGTGCTCTCCAGATCTTGATTCTGTCATCCATGGTTGGAAAGTCAAGAAGATACCTCATTGTAACACAGGGAGTGTCCCTCGTACATCCCAGGATAATGCGCATGGCTTCATTTTGTATTTTCTCCAGCCTATCAATATGAGTCGTACTGACAGTAAGAATGGCCAGGGCATACTCGATTGGTGCGAGGACTAATCCCTGGAACAGAAGAGTAAGTAGCCTCTGCTCGATGTTGGCAGCTGCCATGACCTTCAAGGCGGCTAACCCTTTGCGGGATTTTGCTATCACATGGTCAACGTGGTCCCGAAAACACAGGCTGCGATCAAACTTAACTCCGAGGTATGTCATCAACTTGTCCCTGGTCACCTCATCAGCTCCCATTCGTACTACCGGTGTGGTTGTATTAACGATATGATTGTTAAGGGAGAACCATGAAACTGATGCTTTATTAGGATTAACCAAGGCACCTGAAACCCCACACCAGGAGGAAATGCGATCGAGTTCGTCTTACATTGTGGAAGCGATTCCCCGTCTGTCTCTTCCCTGTCGATATACCAGAATATCATCAACAAAAGTCATAGTTCTTCCCCTCCCATCCAGCTGTTGTTCCGTGATCGTTATTTTGTACACGTTAAATAAAACTGGTGACAATGGTGAGCCTTGTGGCAGCCCTGGACAAATGAATGTTGTCTCGGAAGACCAACTTCCACATCTGAGTATCACCTTCCTCTGAAACAGTGCCGCGGCGATCCATCTAATGAGGAAGGGGTGCACCGCCAGTTTGAGGAGCATATACATGAGATATTCAAATGGTACCCTGTTGTATGCATCCTCCAGATCTATAGCAGCAGCATATGTCTCCTCTCGTCTGTGGAAGCCTACGAAGACGTCATAGGCAAAGACTGCCGCATTGAGCCATGTCTCTTTGTTATATCTATAACCTCCGAGTGTGGGTGGGAATACACGTTTCTGTTCAAGGTGACAGGTGAGGACACGGGCAACTATTTTCTCCAGCAGCTTGCCCGCAGTGTTCTGCATTGTGATGATTCTGTAGGCACTGATCTGAGAATGGTCCTTGTTTGGCTTCGGTAGCGGTAGTAAGTAGCGTTGTGTAGCCAGTCCTCCTTAATCAGGTCACTCCGAATGCTGGCATTAAACTCATTGGCCAGTTTTGTCAAGTCGTCGTCATCTAAATCGCCTATGTCATCGTACCGAACACCATCTGGACCAGGAGCAGCCTTGTGTGACCTTTTAAGTGTCGTGCGAATGGCATCTGTTGTGATTGTGAGATCTTCTTCCAGCCCTACATCCTTACACAATTCTGACAGCGATCCCCGTATCCTCATTCTTACAGCCTCATTTCTTTGGTCCGTCTGCTCAATGTAGCGGGCAAGCAGGGCCTTCCCTTTGCTCTCATCAGATTTATGCCATATCCGGCCTGTGCTCTGAAAGTCTGGTATGCCTCTGTGTCGTGGTGTGCCATTTATGCTCAGATGAAGGCGCCAGAATGTGGCTAGCGATTTTTCTGAGCACACTTTTCTACAGAAGTCATCCCATTTGGCATCCTTAGCTTGCTTAGCACATAGTTTAAAGTGCTTCATTTTTTGGTCGACCTCTACTTTCAGTCGCTCCAAGAGCTCAGGTTGTGTTCTTCCATTCCTTCTGGCTTTCTGCCATGTCTTGACCGTTTGTCTCCTGCTCCGCCAAGCTTCCTCGACATCTACGTTCCACCAGGGTGGTTGCGTCTATCTCCCTTGCCTCCTACGAGGGGCGCTCTGTTTCCTATGTCTGATTTTGCTAATGACGTCCTGGTCTGTTTTCTCGTAGTTGAATGTTTTGAGCTTTCTTTCTTGCTTCTATTTCCGCCTTTCTCAATTAGGAGGACACATGGATAGTGATCACTTCCGTGGAACCCCAGTGTACTCCACCTGCAAACCGGTGCGAGGTGGAAGACACCAGTGCCAGGTCTATGACACTATCAGAGTCCCCTGTTCGAGTGGCCATTCTTGTTGCCCTTCCATCATTCAAGCACACTACATCGGCCGATACCAGTGCGTTCTCTAGGTCTTCTCCCTGCTTGTTGGTTATGATGTTACTCCACTGGTTGCCCTTCCATCATTCAAGCACACTAAATCGACTGACACTAGTGCGTTCTCTAGGTCTTCTCCCTGCTTGTTGGTTATGATGTTACCCCACTGGTTTCCTCTAGCATTAAAGTCTCCGCACAAAATGACGTACACAGAGATGGGATTTCTCAGAAAAAATATTGAGAGTTCCCTGACCAGGTAAAAAGACCAACAAGGACATTCTCAAAGAGGCCAACTCAAAAGGAGACCTCCTAAAAAACATGAGATAGATATAATCAACATTTTTCTGGCACATCATGAGAAGTGGAATGTTGTAATATATGATTACAACTGGCAAAATACAGTGACAGAGAGATCGCGGAAGACAAAGAGAGAAGATACTAGATAGCTTGGAATCATTGGTATATGGTAGAGACGGATTTAGACTTAAGCTATATAAGCTACTTCCCATGTGTTACCGGGGCCTCATTATGAGGGAAGTAAAGAATAGTAACACTGTGACCTTCCAGGCATGTCGTAAGAGGCAACTAAGGAGGTTGATCGATGGCTTGACAAGCTGTCATTGTAAAAGTATTGTTATGGAAACAGAGCCATAGATTTTAGAAGCAGTGATCTCTGCAAGATGTGCCATTTTGGCACGCAAGGTTTCTGTTTTTGAAATTGTGGTTCTGCCCTATGTGCCGTCTTCGGCTCGAAAGGACAATAGATAGATATAAGCTACAGCAAAAATTCTTAAATGTTATGTAGAGCCAGTCTTAACATATGGGTGTGAATCATGGATAATAGGACAACAGACAAGAAAATCACTGGAGTCTGTAGAAATGTGGTTTTACAGAAGAATGTTGAGAGTACCATGGACAGCTAAGAAGAGTAATGAAGATGTTCTGAGAGAGGTCAAAGCAAAAAGAGAGCTAATTCCAATATTAGGAAGAAACAATCATCATTTTTTGGGCATGTAATGAGAAGAGAACTGAAATATATTGTAACAACTGGAAAAATTGAGGGACGAAGAGATAGAGGGAAGCAAAGAGAAAAGATACCAGACAGCTTAAGAGAATGGCTCGGCAGAAGGTCAACAACAGAAATGTTAAATAACTGTCGAGATGTTGTGGAGAGACATGATCACCTACGCTAGCAGGCATGGCACTTAATTATGATGATGAATGTGGTAGAAACCAGAGACGGACTGAGATTTAAGTTACAGCTTAGGGCACTATAATCCGAAAGGGTATCACATTTGTAGATATTGTAGTCTATGGCAGTGATCTTCTAGTGTTCATTTGTTAACACGAGGTATCAATGTTGTATTAGTTCAGGGCCCGCCTCACTAAATACGACCCCGAGTAGAGCACATCTTGACATTTGTTGCTATCATTTATCTCCACCTTGTAATGATAGAAGAGCATGGGGGACATAACTCCAAGAGATTACACATTTTACACAGGGCTACAAGCCCGGACATAACAATACAACTTAGATCTTATAATGGAGACGTCCTGCTAACGTAGGGTGACCGACTACAACAGGGGTCATCTTTTCGACAAACAATATAACCGTTCTGTGTTCAGTTCCTCGACATGACATTTTTTTCCCGGACAGTCACGGCTTTTTGAATTCACCCAATCTTTGAAAATGGGTACCGTAGATTATTTTTATTTCCTCGGAAAATATGACGGCCTGGCGTGATACTGACCACGTGACCCATAATATGTGCCGTTGGTTATTGGAAGATATAAGACATGAGATCCTTTGTGCACATTACAGGTAGGGGAGATAACCCCTTTACTTGTTTTTTTTTTAAAGAAATAAAATAGGGACCTCTGATGGATGTGGGACAGGCAAAATGGATGCTGGACATCTGCTACAGTCATGGCCAACACATGATGTTGGTTCTTGAGGTCATCACTGGTACCTGGACAAGCTGTATGGAGATGTCACCAACCTTGAGCTGACCAATGCTTTCTTTGAACTTATTGACATCTAGAGGTGTGGTCATCTCTGGTACCTGGACAAGCTGTATGGAGATGTCACCAACCTTGAGCTGACCAATGCTTTCTTTGAACTTATTGCCATCTAGAGGTGTGGTCATCACTGGTACCAGGACAAGCTGTATGGAGATGTCACCAACCTCGAGCTGACCAATGCTTTCTTTGAACTTATTGCCATCTAGAGGTGTGGTCATCACTGGTACCAGGACAAGCTGTATGGAGATGTCACCAACCTTGAGCTGACCAATGCTTTCTTTGAACTTATTGCCATCTAGAGGTGTGGTCATCTCTGGTACCTGGACAAGCTGTATGGAGATGTCACCAACCTTGAGCTGACCAATGCTTTCTTTGAACTTATTGCCATCTAGAGGTGTGGTCATCACTGGTACCTGGACAAGCTGTATGGAGATGTCACCAACCTTGAGCTGACCAATGCTTTCTTTGAACTTATTGACATCTAGAGGTGTGGCCATCACTGGTACCAGGACAAGCTGTATGGAAATGTCACCAACCTCGAGCTGACCAATGCTTTCTTTGAACTTATTGCCATCTAGAGGTGTGGTCATCACTGGTACCAGGACAAGCTGTATGGAGATGTCACCAACCTTGAGCTGACCAATGCTTTCTTTGAACTTATTAATATTGACATCTAGAGGTGTGGCCATCACTGGTACCAGGACAAGCTGTATGGAGATGTCACCAACCTCGAGCTGACCAATGCTTTCTTTGAACTTATTGCCATCTAGAGGTGTGGTCATCACTGGTACCTGGACAAGCTGTATGGAGATGTCACCAACCTCGAGTTGACCAATGCTTTCTTTGAACTTATTGACGTCTAGAGGTGTGGTCATCACTGGTATATCAGAACAAGCTGTATGGAGATGTCACCAACCTCGAGCTGACCAATGCTTTCTTTGAACTTATTGACATCTAGAGGTGTGGTCATCACTGGTATATCAGAACAAGCTGTATGGAGATGTCACCAACCTCGAGCTGACCAATGCTTTCTTTGAACTTATTGACTTCTAGAGGTGTGGTCATCACTGGTATATCAGAACAAGCTGTATGGAGATGTCACCAACCTCGAGCTGATCAATGCTTACTTTGGAACCTGAGCACTATAGAGTTATATGTCGTTATCTTTCGTGTAATGGAGTAAGAGAACAGAAGTAATGGTCATATCGAAGAAACAATCATAACTGTCATGCAGCATGAAATAAACATGACAAATCTGAAACAAGTGGAGAGCGTCAAATACTTGGGCACAATAATAACATCAGATGGAAGATGTACCACAGAAATAAAAAGTAGAATAGCTCTGGCCAAACTAGCATTTCACAAAATGAAAAATATCTTATGCAACAAATCTATGTCAATAGAAGTGAGAAAGAGGTTTCATGGGTGCTATATAGAACCAATTCTGACCTATGTAAGCGAATCATGGACAGTACACAAACAAATGAAAAGACCATTAGAGGCCACAGAGATGGGATTTCACAGAAGAATGTTGAAAGTTCCCTGGACAGCTAAAAGGACCAATGAAGACATTCTCAAAGAAGCCAACACAAAAATGGAACTCCTAAAAAAACATCAGAAAGAAACAATCACCATTTTTCGGGCACATCATGAGAAGAGGAAAGTTGGAATATTTGGTTACAACTGGAAAAATACAGGGAAAGAGAGATCGCGGACAACAGAGAGAGAAGATACTAGATAGCTTAGTGTCATTGCGTGGAAAACAGTCAACAACAACTGATACGATGTACTGTGGGTAGAACATTGTAGAGAAACATGATCGCCTATGCCAACCGGTATGGCACATGATGATGATGAATGGAGTTATCTGTCGTGTAATGTAAATGATCTGTCGACTAAACTAAAAGACAGAAATAAAACAAAACGTTGCACTATTCATTTGTCTTCTTTCCTTCCTCATCTGCCTTTCAGCGTCGAGGGGAGATATAATTTGCGGTCTTTTACTCTTCTGTTGGCCTCTACTGCTGTTATGTTTCTTAGTGTTTCTAATATTCCATCAATCCATCTTTTGCTCTTCTGTTGGCCTCTCCTGCTGTTATGTTTCCTAGTGTTTCTAATATTCCATCAATCCATCTTTTGCTCTTCTGTTCGCCTTTCCTGTTGTTATGTTTCCTAGTGTTTCTAATATTCCATCAATCCATCTTTTTAGTGGTCGGCCCTTGGGTCTGGTGTTCTCACAACGTTTGCTGAAGGCTCGTTCTGTTGTACTTTGATCTTTCTGCCTTGTCACGTGGCCAAACCATTTTATCTGTTGTTTTCTTATATATTCTATGGCGGTGGCTATTCCTAGCTTTTTTCTCAGTTCTTCATTTCTGATCTTATCTCTCAAACTGTTTCCTGTCATTCGTCTAACACATTTAATCTCTGTAGAGGTTATTTTTCTTATTGTTCTTGCATCTAGGGTCCAGGTCTGGCATTGGTAGCACAACGTTGGGATGAAGATTGTATTGTAGTGTGCCCGTTTTGCCTCCAGAGCTATTTCCTTGTTGGACAATAGTGGTGATAGCTGTCCAATGATTTGACAATAGTGGTGATAGCTGTCCAATGATTTGACAATAGTGGTGATAACTGTCCAATGATTTGACAATAGTGGTGATAGCTGTCCAATGATTTGACAATAGTGGTGATAGCTGTCCAATGATTTGACAATAGTGGTGATAGCTGTCCAATGATTTGACAATAGTGGTGATAGCTGTCCAATGATTTGACAATAGTTGTGATAGCTGTCCAATGATTTGACAATAGTGGTGATAGCTGTCCAATGATTTGACAATAGTGGTGATAGCTGTCCAATGATTTGACAATAGTGGTGATAGCTGTCCAATGATTTGACAATAGTGGTGATAGCTGTCCAATGATTTGACAATAGTGGTGATAGCTGTCCAATGATTTGACAATAGTGGTGATAGCTGTCCAATGATTTGACAATAGTGGTGATAGCTGTCCAAAGATTTGACAATAGTGGTGATAGCTGTTCTATGATTTGACAATAGTGGTGATAACAGTCCAATGATTTGACAATAGTGGTGATAGCTGTCCAATGATTTGACAATAGTGGTGATAGCTGTCCAATGATTTGACAATAGTGGTGATAGCTGTTCTATGATTTGACAATAGTGGTGATAGCTGTCCAATGATTTGACAATTGTGGTGATAACTGTCCAATGATTTGACAATAGTGGTGATAGCTGTCCAATGATTTGACAATAGTGGTGATAACTGTCCAATGATTTGACAATAGTGGTGATAGCTGTTCTATGATTTGACAATAGTGGTGATAGCTGTCCAATGATTTGACAATTGTGGTGATAACTGTCCAATGATTTGACAATAGTGGTGATAACAGTCCAATGATTTGACAATAGTGGTGATAACAGTCCAATGATTTGACAATAGTGGTGATAGCTGTCCAATGATTTGACAATAGTGGTGATAGCTGTCCAATGATTTGACAATAGTTGTGATAGCTGTCCAGTAATTTGACAATAGTGGTGATAGCTGTCCAATGATTTGACAATAGTGGTGATAGCTGTCCAATGATTTGACAATAGTGGTGATAGCTGTCCAATGATTTGACAATAGTGGTGATAACTGTCCAATGATTTGACAATAGTGGTGATAGCTGTCCAGTAATTTGACAATAGTGGTGATAGCTGTCCAATGATTTGACAATAGTGGTGATAACTGTCCAATGATTTGACAATAGTGGTGATAGCTGTCCAGTAATTTGACAATAGTGGTGATAGCTGTCCAGTAATTTGACAATAGTGGTGATAGCTGTCCAGTAATTTGACAATAGTGGTGATAGCTGTCCAGTAATTTGACAATAGTGGTGATAGCTGTCCAGTAATTTGACAAGCTTTGTTGCATCTTGAGTCTATTTCTGCTATCTGTGAATTGTTAAAATTCATGTCGAAATTAAAAACGAAATCGTTCAGCAAAAAAAAAATTAACCTAAGCCAGAATTTTGCAACGGCCTCCCTACTTCTGACTATATTGATGCCGTGTGTCACCATTTAAAATCACTTCTTGGCTGATTTATTACAATTTCTCACTTTGACAAGACATTTTAAAATTTAATTTTAAAAATAAATATATGATGTGAACAAACCTTCTCTGGTATTCTGACCTCCCTTTCCTGCATGTCCAATCTGGCCATTGAAAGTAGTTTCCTGGTTCTTCCCTCTGCCAATCTTTTCCTTCGTCATAGTTCAAATTAAAATAAAGCCGAATTGTTTCAATAAAACTATGTTTGTCTCTGTGTGTTTTTGTTATAAAAAAAAAGAAAGAAATTCTTCTCGATGAAGCTTTCCGTCAAAATTTATCTCTAAGTTGGCAACAATTTCAAGTCCTGAATATTTAAAATTGTTAAAATAAAAGTTTAATTAATTTATTTGGCGAGTTTGAATATAAGCGGGGTTTTTTTTTTATCAACACAAGTTGTAAAAATTTCCTATATTTTTGTTGTTTGGCTTTTCAAGAAATGTGCGGCAACACCACGACGCTTCCCAGTTGATGTGGATAGGTAGAGACGGTAATCATTCCAGATACTGAACAAATACGTCCATGATTTGTTTTCTTTTTTCAATTTAAATTAATTGCCGATTTGCTACTTTCACGGTCGTTTCCGGTGAATTTGTGAACATATTAATGATGGTACCGCGTTCCTAAATATAGTATTTGCTACTTTCACAGATACGTTATTAGTATCCACCACTTTCACAACTACGTTAGTATAGTGTAGCTATTAATATCTACCACTTTCACAAATACGTTATTAGTATCTACCACTTTCACAAATACGTTATTAATATCTACCACTTTCACAGATACGTTATTAACATCTACTACTTTCACAGATACGTTATTAATATCTACCACTTTCACAATACGTTATTAATATCTACCACTTTCACAATACGTTATTAATATCTACCACTTTCACAAATACGTTATTAGTACCTACCACTTTCACAAATACGTTATTAGTATCTACCACTTTCACAGATACGTTATTAATATCTACCACTTTCACAAATACGTTATTAGTATCTACCACTTTCACAAATACGTTATTAGTATCTACCACTTTCACAAATACGTTATTAGTATCTACCACTTTCACAAATACGTTATTAGTATAGACCACTTTCACAAATACGTTATTAATATCTACCACTTTCACAGATACGTTATTAATATCTACCACTTTCACAGATACGTTATTAATATCTACCACTTTCACAAATACGTTATTAGTATCTACCACTTTCACAAATACGTTATTAATATCTACCACTTTCACAAATACGTTATTAGCATCTACCACTTTCACAAATACGTTATTAATATCTACCACTTTCACAAAATACGTTATTAGTATCTACCACTTTCACAAATACGTTATTAATATCTACCACTTTCACAAATACGTTATTAATATCTACCACTTTCACAGATATGTTATTAATATCTACCACTTTCACAGATACGTTATTAATATCTACCACTTTCACAGATACGTTATTAATATCTACCACTTTCACAGATGCGTTATTAATATCTACCACTTTCACAGATACGTTATTAATATCTACCACTTTCACAGATACGTTATTAATATCTACCACTTTCACAAATACGTTATTAATATCTACCACTTTCACAGATACGTTATTAATATCTACCACTTTCACAGATACGTTATTAGTATCTACCACTTTCACAGATACGTTATTAGTATCTACCACTTTCACAGATACGTTATTAGTATCTACCACTTTCACAATACGTTATTAGTATCTACCACTTTCACAAATACGTTATTAGTATCTACCACTTTCACAAATACGTTATTAGTATCTACCACTTTCACAAATACGTTATTAATATCTACCACTTTCACAATACGTTATTAATATCTACCACTTTCACAATACGTTATTAATATCTACCACTTTCACAGATACGTTATTAATATCTACCACTTTCACAATACGTTATTAATATCTACCACTTTCACAATACGTTATTAATATCTACCACTTTCACAAATACGTTATTAGTATCTACCACTTTCACAAATACGTTATTAGTATAGACCACTTTCACAAATACGTTATTAATATCTACCACTTTCACAGATACGTTATTAGTATCTACCACTTTCACAAATACGTTATTAATATCTACCACTTTCACAGATACGTTATTAGTATCTACCACTTTCACAGATACGTTATTAATATCTACCACTTTCACAGATACGTTATTAGTATCTACCACTTTCACAGATACGTTATTAGTATCTACCACTTTCACAGATACGTTATTAATATCTACCACTTTCACAGATACGTTATTAATATCTACCACTTTCACAGATACGTTATTAGTATCTACCACTTTCACAGATACGTTATTAGTATCTACCACTTTCACAGATACGTTATTAGTATCTACCACTTTCACAGATACGTTATTAGTATCTACCACTTTCACAGATACGTTATTAATATCTACCACTTTCACAGATACGTTATTAATATCTACCACTTTCACAGATACGTTATTAGTATCTACCACTTTCACAGATACGTTATTAGTATCTACCACTTTCACAGATACGTTATTAGTATCTACCATTTTCACAGATACGTTATTAGTATCTACCACTTTCACAGATACGTTATTAGTATCTACCACTTTCACAGATACGTTATTAGTATCTACCACTTTCACAGATACGTTATTAGTATCTACCACTTTCACAGATACGCTATTAGTATCTACCACTTTCACAGATACGTTATTAGTATCTACCACTTTCACAGATACGTTATTAGTATCTACCACTTTCACAAATACGTTATTAATATCTACCACTTTCACAATACGTTATTAATATCTACCACTTTCACAAATACGTTATTAATATCTACCACTTTCACAGATACGTTATTAATATCTACCACTTTCACAAATACGTTATTAATATCTACCACTTTCACAGATACGTTATTAATATCTACCACTTTCACAAATACGTTATTAATATCTACCACTTTCACAAATACGTTATTAGTATCTACCACTTTCACAAATACGTTATTAGTATCTACCACTTTCACAGATACGTTATTAGTATCTACTTCTTTCACAGATACGTTATTAGTATCTACCACTTTCACAGATACGTTATTAGTATCTACCACTTTCACAGATACGTTATTAGTATCTACCACTTTCACAGATACGTTATTAGTATCTACCACTTTCACAGATACGTTATTAATATCTACCACTTTCACAGATACGTTATTAGTATCTACCACTTTCACAGATACGTTATTAGTATCTACCACTTTCACAGATACGTTATTAGTATCTACCACTTTCACAGATACGTTATTAATATCTACCACTTTCACAGATACGTTATTAATATCTACCACTTTCACAGATACGTTATTAGTATCTACCACTTTCACAGATACGTTATTAGTATCTACCACTTTCACAGATACGTTATTAGTATCTACCACTTTTACAAATACGCTATCCCACTTCTTTCAGAAATACACCATTTAATAATCACACAGTTACGTTAATCAGTGTTTCTCAAGGCTTCCTCCACAGATTCTTTGGTTCCTCGAACACACCATCAGAGGGGAGCCATGATAGCTCAGTGGTTAGTGAACTGGACTACAAAGGACACGAGGTAGGATTCTACCCCCACCAACGACTTCCGGGTTCACCCAGCCTTTAATGAGTACCGGATTTTTTTTCTGGGAAAGTACAGCGGCACGGGTGTAATACCGACCACATTACCCCAAAAATAATGTGCTGAAGGTCTGTAAAGTTGATGGTCACTAACACCTTATTTCCTATACGCCACTTGGTGTGACAGGGGCTCTTTACTGACACACCATCAGAGCTTTAAAAACTTACAAACACTCATATGACGTGATCACAAAACATTTCAATTTAAAACTTACTAACAGCGTATATATGTTCACTTCTACACACACATTCGCGAACGTCATAAATTCACTTCTACACGAACTTCACTTCATGCGCCACTACACAAAGATGGATACATTCGCTTCCTTAATAATTCAACAAACTACAAATCCTAACATCGTTCCAGGAAAGTAATATCCCTCCTCGTGATATCGTTTCACGACACACACACACACACACACCCCTGGCATACACAACCCGGATACGATGTCAACAGGCCATCAAACTGAACAACCAGGTAGCGGGCACACCCCAGGAAAGTCAGCCCGTAGAACGAGGTAGCTCGTGATAAGGTCTTAATCTGTTATCGGATAATCCAACACATTAGCGGTACACACTTCCCGCGGACTACTAAAGACGGCTATCTAGAACTGAACGTTTAATGTGCAACCCGCTGTTGATTTATATCCGTCTAAAGTTGTGCAACTGAGAGAAGCCGATTGTGTGCTGTCACCAGATATATATATTTATATACGTGAGAACATCATGTTAAAAACGATGACAGATTTGTGAAGTTCGGCCCTTCACAATAAATGACAACATAATTCTATAACTGTGATACGTTGAGGACATCATGTCACATTTGTGAAGTTTAACTCTTCCACAATAAATGACAACATAATTCTACAACTCTGATACGTTGAGGACATCATGTCACATTTGTGAAGTTCAACCCTTTCACAATAAATGACAACATAATTCTACAACTGTGATAAGCTGATGACACAGTCCTCAAACAGGGCAGAAGAAGAGACAAGTGAGTGTGTTAAAAGACATAGTGAAGATCAAAACCTGCATCTAAACTAAGATAACGTCCACTGACAAAACAAAAAGCCAACCCACAATCAAGAACAACAGTGAAGAACTAGTAACAAGCCATGAATATCTGCGATCTGTAGTAACTAACAATGGAGACTGTCAGAAAGAGATCTGTAGTAACTAACAATGGAGACTGTCAGAAAGATCTGTAGTAACTAACAATGGAGACTGTCAGAAAGAGATCTGTAGTAACTAACAATGGGGACTGTCAGAAAGAGATCTGTAGTAACTAACAATGGAGACTGTCAGAAAGAGATCTGTAGTAACTAACAATGGAGGCTGTCAGAAAGAGATCTGTAGTAACTAACAATGGAGACTGTCAGAAAGAGATCTGTAGTAACTAACAATAGAGACTGTCAGAAAGAGATCTGTAGTAACTAACAATGGAGACTGTCAGAAAGAGATCTGTAGTAACTAACAATGGAGACTGTCAGAAAGAGATCTGTAGTAACTAACAATGGAGACTGTCAGAAAGAGATCTGTAGTAACTAACAATGAAGACTGTCAGAAAGATCTGTAGTAACTAACAATGGAGACTGTCACAAAGAGATCTGTAGTAACTAACAATGGAGACTGTCACAAAGAGATCTGTAGTAACTAACAATGGAGACTGTCAGAAAGAGATCTGTAGTAACTAACAATGGAGACTGTCAGAAAGTGATCTGTAGTAACTAACAATGGAGACTGCCAGAAAGAGATCTGTAGTAACTAACAATGGAGACTGCCAGAGAGAGATCTGTAGTAACTAACAATGGAGACTGTCAGAAAGAGATCTGTAGTAACTAACAATAGAGACTGTCAGAAAGAGATCTGTAGTAACTAACAATGGAGACTGCCAGAAAGAGATCTGTAGTAACTAACAATGGAGACTGTCAGAAAGAGATCTGTAGTAACTAACAATGGAGACTGTCAGAAAGAGATCTGTAGTAACTAACAATGGAGACTGTCAGAAAGAGATCTGTAGTAACTAACAATGGAGACTGCCAGAAAGATATCTGTAGTAACTAACAATAGAGACTGTCAGAAAGAGATCTGTAGTAACTAACAATGGAGACTGTCAGGAAGAGATCTGTAGTAACTAACAATGGAGACTGTCAGAAAGAGATCTGTAGTAACTAACAATGGAGACTGTCACAAAGAGATCTGTAGTAACTAACAATGGAGACTGTCACAAAGAGATCTGTAGTAACTAACAATGGAGACTGTCAGAAAGAGATCTGTAGTAACTAACAAAGGAGACTGTCAGAAAGAGATCTGTAGTAACTAACAATGGAGACTGTCAGAAAGAGATCTGTAGTAACTAACAATGGGGACTGTCAGAAAGAGATCTGTAGTAACTAACAATGGAGGCTGTCAGAAAGAGATCTGTAGCAACTAACAATGGAGGCTGTCAGAAAGAGATCTGTAGTAACTAACAATGGAGACTGTCAGAAAGAGATCTGTAGTAACTAACAATGGAGACTGTCAGAAAGAGATCTGTAGTAACTAACAATGGAGACTGTCAGAAAGAGATCTGTAGTAACTAACAATGGAGACTGTCAGAAAGAGATCTGTAGTAACTAACAATGGAGACTGTCAGAAAGAGTTCTGTAGTAACTAACAATAGAGACTGTCAGAAAGAGATCTGTAGTAACTAACAATAGAGACTGTCAGAAAGAGATCTGTAGTAACTAACAATGGAGACTGTCAGAAAGAGATCTGTAGTAACTAACAATAGAGACTGTCAGAAAGAGATCTGTAGTAACTAACAATGGAGACTGTCAGAAAGAGATCTGTAGTAACTAACAATGGAGACTGTCAGAAAGAGATCTGTAGTAACTAACAATGGAGACTGTCAGAAAGAGATCTGTAGCAACTAACAATGGAGACTGTCACAAAGAGATCTGTAGTAACTAACAATAGAGCCTGTCAGAAAGAGATCTGTAGTAACTAACAATGGAGACTGCCAGAAAGAGATCTGTAGTAACTAACAATGGAGACTGTCAGAAAGAGATCTGTATTAACTAACAATGGAGACTGCCAGAAAGAGATCTGTAGTAACTAACAATAGAGACTGTCAGAAAGAGATCTGTAGTAACTAACAATGGAGACTGTCAGAAAGAGATCTGTAGTAACTAACAATAGAGACTGTCAGAAAGAGATCTGTAGTAACTAACAATGAAGACTGTCAGAAAGAGATCTGTAGTAATTAACAATGGAGACTGCCAGAAAGAGGTCACAAGGAGATTAGCAATAACAACACAAACTTTAACCGTCATGATGAACATGTGTAACAAGACCAGCAAGGCAGTCAAATGAACATTAAAAAGGACATGTATCTTCCCAATCACAACATGTGGTTGCGATTCATGGACAAGCAGATTGCAAAATAGATTCATTTGAAACAAAATGCTAGAGAAACGTCCTTAAAGTACCTTGGCTAATGACAAAGAACAATGAAGACATATTAAAAGATGTAAACATGAACAAGAACTGACTTATAAACACCATTCTACAGAGGAAATGAAAATAATATGGCCACAACAAATGACACAGTGGGTTGGAAAGAATAATAATGGAAGGCATGGTTCCTGGGGGACGCATCATGAGCAGACCAAGAAGGTGATTTCATGACATCAAAGAGAACTTGAACATGACAACAGAAGAATTGGGAGATCTGGTTAGAGATAGAGATTCTTTCAGATGGGCTGTGATGAATGTAACGTTCTGTGGGAGATCTGGCTAGAGACTGAGATTCTTTCAGACGGGCTGTGGTGAATGTAACGTTCTGTGGGAGATCTGGCTTGAGACTGAGATTCTTTCAGACGGACTGTGGTGAATGTAACGTTCTGTGGGAGATCTGGCTAGAGACTGAGATTCTTTCAGACGGGCTGTGGTGAATGTAACGTTCTGTGGGAGATCTGGCTTGAGACTGAGATTCTTTCAGACGGGCTGTGACTTCCGTTTCCAAGATGGCGGATCTAGTCCACGTCCTCTCGATCGCTGCAGAAAATGCACCCAAGGTCTGATTAATTTCGGATCTTCATTGCACTTTTCTGCGTAAAAGTCAAAATGATGATATGCTTGATACATCTGTGTCGCTAAGACGAGGTCGTAGGTCGACAACAGTCCGTTTTTGACGAATCAAGTGTTGTGAGTGAGAAATTCCACCGTCCAGACTTCATCTGTGCTTTACGTCACATTAGTGCTGTTCAAGACCGTTATTGGGATTCTTTGACGCAAGTTATTTCCACGTTACACATTAATGTAAACTACTTCGTCAGTCGCAGTTTTGTCTCTTTGGGGAAGTTGCTTCGTGTTTTGTTCGTCGTAGACTGTTTACACTTGAGTAATCAGACATAAGTCTAAAGGTATCGAGATTATGAGTTTGGCGACATTGTGTCCTACGTCATCGTATTGGTTCCCTAAACCGGCCGTGCGCAAATCTTACGGTCTGCTGTTTGATGTGCAACGAGAATAAATTGACGACTGACTGTGTGTCTATATGTTCGGAATTGGAGTCATCAACGATGGCCTAACATCATCAAGTGCTACGATGATCATCATTTTCGGGAGGACGTGACTTACCGGTATATGGGGATAGGCGGCGGGAACAAATGGAGGCTACGCATGAAATGTGTTCCTTGTTGCAGTTTCCTCATATTACAAGTCGCATGTCTGTGTTAGTCACCTCTAGTGACTCGGGCAGATGGTGCTCGTAAACCTGGGAAGGCCGACCATCTAAGGGCAGAATCCCCCGACAGAAAAGATCAACTGCTGCCTTGCAGGAAGATTGGGGACAATCAAAGGCTAAGGAAAGCAAACCTAAAAAAATGCTGGCTGAAATCGGA
>JAVIAB010000159.1:48370408-48390408 GCA_032433765.1 Megaustenia siamemsis
GACAGCTTAAGAGAATGTAACACTAAAAACTCATTAAACACAGCCAAACAAATCATAAACTCTAACAGTAGAGATGATTGGCTGAATGGATGGGCCAATGGGGAAAACTGGGAGAGATATAGAGATGATTGGCTGAATGGATGGGCCAATGGGGAAAACTGGGAGAGATATAGAGATGATTGGCTGAATGGATGGGCCAATGGGGAAAACTGGGAGAGATATAGAGATGATTGGCTGAATGGATGGGCCAATGGGGAAAACTGGGAGAGATATAGAGATGATTGGCTGAATGGATGGGCCAATGGGGAAAACTGGGAGAGATATAGAGATGATTGGCTGAATGGATGGGCCAATGGGGAACACTGGGAGAGATCTTTTTATATACATGTCAAGGTCACACCCCCTTGATAACATTAACAATGTAAATAGAAGAGACCAAAATACCATCTTCAGACTGAGAACCGGACATGTACCACTGAACAACCACATCAATAGAATACAGCGACAGTCATGTACCACTGAACAGCCACATCAATAGAATACAACGACGGTCATGTACCACTGAACAACCACATCAATAGAATGCAACGACGGTCATGTACCACTGAACAACCACATCAATAGAATACAACGACGGCCATGTACCACTGAACAACCACATCAATAGAATACAACGACAGTCATGTACCACTGAACAACCACATCAATAGAATACAACGACAGTCATGTACCACTGAACAACCACATCAATAGAATACAACGACAGTCATGTACCACTGAACAACCACATCAATAGAATACAACGACAGTCATGTACCACTGAACAACCACATCAATAGAATACAACGACAGTCATGTACCACTGAACAACCATATCAATAGAATACAACGACAGTCATGTACCACTGAACAACCACATCAATAGAATACAACGACAGTCATGTACCACTGAACAACCACATCAATAGAATACAACGACAGTCATGTACCACTGAACAACCACATCAATAGAATACAACGACAGTCATGTACCACTGAACAATCACATCAATATAATACAATGACAGTCATGTACCACTGAACAACCACATCAATAGAATACAACGACAGTCATGTACCACTGAACAATCACATCAATAGAATACAACGACAGTCATGTACCACTGAACAACCACATCAATAGAATACAACGACAGTCATGTACCACTGAACAACCACATCAATAGAATACAACGACAGTCATGTACCACTGAACAACCACATCAATAGAATACAACGACAGTCATGTACCACTGAACAACCACATCAATAGAATACAACGACAGTCATGTACCACTGAACAACCACATCAATAGAATACAACGACAGTCATGTACCACTGAACAACCACATCAATAGAATACAACGACGGCCATGTACCACTGAACAACCACATCAATAGAATACAACGACAGTCATGTACCACTGAACAGCCACATCAATAGAATACAACGACAGTCATGTACCACTGAACAACCACATCAATAGAATACAACGACAGTCATGTACCACTGAACAACCACATCAATAGAATACAATGACAGTCATGTACCACTGAACAACAACATCAATAGAATACAATGACAGTCATGTACCACTGAACAATCACATCAATAGAATACAATGATGGTCATGTACCACTGAACAACCACATCAATAGAATACAACGACAGTTATGTACCACTGAACAACCACATCAATAGAATACAACGACAGTCATGTACCACTGAACAATCACATCAATAGAATACAATGATGGTCATGTACCACTGAACAATCACATCAATAGAATACAATGACAGTCATGTACCACTGAACAACCACATCAATAGAATACAACGAAACCAAACTCCAGCATGTCCACTGTGTGAACACCCACATGAAACAGTAGAACATCACCTTGTTGACTGTCCAACACCCACATGAAACAGTAGAACATCACCTTGTTGACTGTCCAAAGCTCACTGACATCAGAGCAACTCTACTTCCTCAAAGACCTGATAAATGGAACACCTTGTACGGAACTACAAGGGAACTCAGAAATACATGCAGATATCATTACATGGCATTGGGCTGAAGGGTATCAGCTCACAGACTTCTGGGTACATAACAACAAACTCACAAGGGCAACAGCTCACAGAAATACAACAAACTACAAGCTCAGAAATACATGCAGATATCATTACATGGCATTGGGCTGAAGGGTATCAGCTCACAGACTTCTGGGTACATAACAACAAACTACAAGGGAACTCAGAAATACATGCAGATATCATTACATGGCATTGGGTTGAAGGGTGTCAGCTCACAGACTTCTGGGTACATAACAACAAACTACAAGGGAACTCAGAAATACATGCAGATATCATTACATGGCATTGGGTTGAAGGGCGTCAGCTCACAGGCTGCTGGATACATAACAAAAATAGCAGCTTCAGAGAATGGCTTGGCAGAAGGTCAACAAGAAAGATAACAAGTAACTGTCGAAATGGAGAGTTTTGGAGAGACATGATCACCTACGCCAGCATGCGAGGACAGCATACTTTATGCAGGCCTAGCTGTCTCTGGATATCTCGGACCTAAAAACTGCCAATATTCCAGAAAACTTCAAAAACATACCAACATTATTGGCGGGCTCGGACGCAGATACTCGCGTCCTCTTCGCCATAGCCTGGCGGACTCCCGGAAGTTGTTGCTTGTAACCAAGAGAGATAACCACTCAGGTACTGCTGGTGGTTTAGTCAGTGGCCCTCAAAATGTGTGCACTGGGTTGTCTCTCGTGGCTGAAATAAATTATTATTTATAACAACTTTTTAAAATAATAACACAAAAATAAGCATAATAAGGGGAACACTGAGGGGATAGGGAGAGACGGGGAGGTTAGTCCAGGACAGGGAGAAATGGTTTGTTGAAGATCTGTCATCATCATTATCAAGTACAGGGCTTGCTGGCGTAAGTGATCATGTCTCTCCACAACTTTCGATCTCGGCAGCTATTTATCATTTCTGTTGTTGACCTTCTGTCTAGCCATTCTCTTAAGCTGTCTGGTATCTTTTCTCTTTGCTTCCCTCTATCTCTTCGTCCCTCAATTTTCCCAGTTGTTACAATATATTCCAGTTGTTCTCTTCTCATTACATGGCCAAAAAATGATGATTGTTTCTTCCTAATATTGGAAATTAGCTCTCTTTTTGCTATGGCCTCTTTCAGAACATTTTCATTACTCTTCTTAGCTGTCCATGGTATTCTCAATATTCTTCTGTAAAACCACATTTCTACAGCCTCCAGTGATTTTCTTGTCTGTTGTCCTATTGTCCATGATTCACATCCATATGTTAAGACTGGCTCTACATAACATTTAAGAACTCTTTTTTCTTGTTTCTATTGTCAAAAATGGATTGCATAGTATCTTCCTCATTTTTTGGAAAACTGCTTTTGCCTGAGCCATTCTACATCTCACCTCTTTTGTACATCTTCCGTCTGAGGTTAACAAAGTCCCCAAATATTTAAATTCATTTATCTGTTTTAATATTGTTCCACTTGTCTTTATTTTGCACTGAGGTGATGTCTTTTTCTTTGTTGTTACCATTACTACTTTCTTTTTGCTATTAAGGCTGAGTCCTTTATTTTTGCTTTCTTTCACTATAATGTCTAACATTTCTTGTAACTCATTTTCACTCTTAGCGATTAAGACTGTATCATCAGCATACCTTGGATTATTTATATTATGACCTCCGATTGTTATTCCAGGCATGCCCCTTATGGATCTTAAAATAATCTCACTATAAATATTAAACAAATCTGGTGACAGCACACAACCTTGTCTTACACCCTATTTTATTTGTTGAAACATTCCGTGTTGGTTTCCAGTTCTTATGAAGATCGGCACTTGACTCTCAAACTTGATATCGATAGCTGCCAAATCCGGTCTACTTGTATCTGTCTAGTGTTGACGTCACATATATCATTTGTCATGTCTCCGTTACCGCCCAAACAAAGACCTCGGCGCTGATAACGATAAGTCCGTCGCTATAACGATCAGACCTGCCCGACACGACAAACAATAGAGCAGATATTTGATTGGCTAATTTCTAGTGATCAACTCGTTACGTCAATAATACAATAATAGAACTACAGTTAAGCGATTCTCAAATGGGGTTCCGAAAAAAAACAGAGGATGTACCGACGCATTATTAACATTAAAACAGCTTGTAGAAAAAACGACAGAACACAATCAAAACTTATACATAGCCTTCATTGACCAGGAGAAAGCATTCGACAGAGTAAACAGAGAACAACTGTGGGAGATACTAACAACATACGGAGTAAGCCAACATCTAACCAACATTATTAAAAGCCTCTACGCCAACAGCAGCTGCACAGTCAGAACAGCAGCAGGCTACACAGACCACTTCGAAGTTAGATCAGGCGTAAGACAGGGGTGCGTACTATCCTCCCTACTGTTTATTACATACATTGACTATATATGCAAGCTAGCCAACCCATCAGAGACAGAGGAGATCAACGAGCTTTTATTTGCAGACGATCAGGCACTAATACATGAAACAATAGAAGACCTACAAGAACACTTAAACAAACTCAACATCTTAGGAACAAAATACAACATGAAAATCAACATCAACAAAACAGAAGTCATGAATGTCGCCAAAAATAAACAGAACATCAACATAATTGTAGAGGGTCGACAACTAAAACAAGTAGAGGAATTCAAATACCTAGGAAGTCTAATGACAAACGATAATTCTCAAACAGCAGAGATAGAATCAAGATGCAACCAAGCTTGTCAAATCATCGGACAGTTATCACCACTATTGTCCAACAAGGAAATAACTCTGGAGGCAAAACGGGCACTCTGCAATGCAATCTTCATCCCAGCGTTGTGCTACCAATGCCAGACCTGGACCCTAGATGCAAGAACAATAAGAAAAATAACCTCTACAGAGATGAAATGTGTTAGACGAATGACAGGAAACAGTCTGAGAGATAAGATCAGAAATGAAGAACTGAGAAAAAAGCTAGGAATAGCCCCCCGCCATAGAATATATAAGGAAACAACCGATAAAATGGTTTGGCCACGTGACAAGGCAGAAAGAACAAAACGTAACACAACGAGCCTTCAACAAACGTTGTGAGAACACCAGACCCAAGGGTCGACCACGGAAAAGATGGATCAATGGAATATTAGAAGCACTAGGCAACATAACAGCAGCAGAGGCGAACAGAAGAGCAAAAGACCGCAAATTATATCTCCCCTCGACGCTGAAAGGCAGATGAGGAAGGAAAGAAGAGGAGGAGAAGAGGAAGAACTCATTACGTCAGCGCATGCGCAGTATGAACGATCTTCAACAACAAAAATGGCCTGCAGTATGTCCCAAACGATATCAGATCAGAGTATGTTACTGGCGTTGTTCTGGTTAACGTCTCAAGTAGACGTGTGTGTATGTTGTGTCGCCGGGTAGCGGCAGTGCTGGGACATATGCGCCTGTGGATCGACATAATCGGCTTCGGGAACATCAGGTTAACCCTGGGGATGCCAGGAAGGAGCGCTACACGGGGAGACACAGAGGAGTAAGAAATCAACACAGACCTGGGGTCGTCAGTCTCCACACACTGAGGGACATACTGGGGTCGTCAGTCTCCACACACTGAGGGACATACTGGGGTCGTCAGTCTCCACACACTGAGGGACATACTGGGGTCTTCAGTCTCCACACACTGAGGGACATACTGGGGTCGTCAGTCTCCACACACTGAGGGGGGGGCATACTGGGGTCGTCAGTCTCCACACACTGAGGGGGAACATACTGGGGTCGTCAGTCTCCACACACTGAGGGGGACATACTGGGGTCGTCAGTCTCCACACACTGAGGGGGAACATACTGGGGTCGTTAGTCTCCACACACTGAGGGGGAACATACTGGGGTCGTCAGTCTCCACACACTGAGGGGGGACATACTGGGGTCGTCAGTCTCCACACACTGAGGGGGAACATACTGGGGTCGTCAGTCTCCACACACTGAGGGGGGGACATACTGGGGTCGTCAGTCTCCACACACTGAGGGGGAACATACTGGGGTCGTTAGTCTCCACACACTGAGGGACGGGACATACTGGGGTCGTCAGTCTCCACACACTGAGGGGAAACATACTGGGGTCGTCAGTCTCCACACAATGAGGGGGGACATAATTGGGTCGTCAGTCTCCACACAATGAGGGGGGACATACTGGGGTCGTCAGTCTCCACACACTGAGGGGGGGGACATACTGGGGTCGTCAGTCTCCACACACTGAGGGGGAACATACTGGGGTCGTTAGTCTCCACACACTGAGGGACGGGACATACTGGGGTCGTCAGTCTCCACACACTGAGGGGAAACATACTGGGGTCGTCAGTCTCCACACAATGAGGGGGGACATAATTGGGTCGTCAGTCTCCACACAATGAGAGGGGACATACTGGGGTCGTCAGTCTCCACACACTGAGGGGGGGGGGCATACTGGGGAGGAGAGCTGAGCACTTATGTACATGTTCGTCGTGCAGTGAGCATAAACCGTCGACTAAACTAAACTAAACTAAACTAAACTAAACTAAACTAAACTAAACTAAACTAAACTAAACTAAACTAAACTAAACTAAACTAAACTAAACTAAACTAAACATCTTCAGCATGGAAATATTTTCTGACCCATGTTTTTACTCGGGCGGTGACAATGTAGAGCCAAATCTTTTCAGATTGTTAACTGCCAAGAGTTCTTTTACGTGCGCGAGTGCACACAGGACCTCCTAGACATCATATCTCACCAGCCAGAGAGGGCTAAACACCGGATCTCACTACCCAGAGAGGGCTAAACACCGGATCTCACTACCCAGAGAGGGCTAAACACCGGATCTCATTACCCAGAGAGGGCTAAACATCGGATCTCACTACCCAGAGAGGGCTAAACATCGGATCTCACTACCCAGAGAGGGCTAAACATTGGATCTCACTACCCAGAGAGGGCTAAACATCGGATCTCACTACCCAGAGAGAGCTAAACACCGGATCTCACTACCCAGAGAGGGCTAAACACCGGATCTCACTACCCAGAGAGGGCTAAACATCGGATCTCACTACCCAGAGAGGGCTAAACATCGGATCTAACTACTCAGAGAGGGCTACACATAGGATCTCACTACCCAGAGAGGTCTACACATAGGATCTCACTACCCAGAGAGGGCTAAACATCGGATCTCACTACCCAGAGAGGGCTACATATAGGATCTCACTACCCAGAGAGGGCTACACATAGGATCTCACTACCCAGAGAGAGCTAAACATCGGATCTCACTACCCAGAGAGGGCTACACATAGGATCTCACTACCCAGAGAGGGCTACACATAGGATCTCACTAGCCAGAGAGGGCTAGACATTGCATCTCACTAGCCAGAGAGGGCTAAACATAGGATCTCACTAACCTAGAGAGGTCCATACGTCGGATCTCACTAACCTAGAGAGGTCTATACGTCGGATCACACTAACCTAGAGAGGTCTATACGTCGGATCTCACTAACCTAGAGAGGTCTATACGTCGGATCTCACTAATATAGAGAGGTCTATACGTGGGATCTCACTAACCTAAAGAGGTCTATACATCAGATCTCACTAACCTAGAGAGGTCTATACATCAGATCTCACTAATCTAGAGAGGTCTATACATCAGATCTCACTAACCTAGAGAGGTCTAGACATCAGATCTCACTAGCCTAGAGAGGTATAGACATCAGATCTCACTAACCTAGAAAGGTCTATACACCGAATCTCACTAACCTAGAGAGGTCTATACACCGAATCTCACTAACATAGAGAGGTCTAGACATCAGATTTCACTAACATAGAGAGGTATAGACATCAGATCTCACTAACATAGAGAGGTATAGACATCAGATCTCACTAACCTAGAGAGGTATATACACCGAATCTCACTAACCTATAGAGGTCTAGACATCAAATCTCACTTACCTAGAGAGGTCTAGACATCAGACCTCACTTACCTAGAGAGGTTTAGACATCAGATCTTACTAACCTAGAGAGGTCTAGACATCAGATCTCACTAACCTAGAGAGGTCTAGACATCAGATCTCACTAACCTAGAGAGGTCTAGACATCAGATCTCACTAACAGAGGTCTAGACATCAGATCTCACTAACCTAGAGAGGTCTAGACATCAGATCTCACTAACCTAGAGAGGTCTATACGTCGGATCTCACTAACATAGAGAGGTCTATACGTCGGATCTCACTAACATAGAGAGGTCTATACGTGGGATCTCACTAACCTAAAGAGGTCTATACATTAGATCTCACTAACCTAGAGAGGTCTATACATCAGATCTCACTAATCTAGAGAGGTCTAGACATCAGATCTCACTAACCTAGAGAGGTCTATACATTAGATCTCACTAACCTAGACAGGTCTATACATTAGATCTCACTAACCTAGAGAGGTCTAGACATCAGATCTCACTAGCCTAGAGAGGTATAGACATCAGATCTCACTAACCTAGAGAGGTCTATACACCGAATCTCACTAACCTAGAGAGGTCTATACACCGAATCTCACTAACCTAGAGAGGTCTATACGTCGGATCTCACTAACATAGAGAGGTCTATACGTCGGATCTCACTAACCTAGAGAGGTCTATACGGCGGATCTCACTAACCTAGAGAGGTCTATACGTCGGATCTCACTAACCTAGAGAGGTCTATACGTCGGATCTCACTTACATAGAGAGGTCTATACGTCGGATCTCACTAACCTAGAGAGGTCTATACGTCGGATCTCACTAACATAGAGAGGTCTATACGTAGGATCTCACTAACCTAGAGAGGTCTATACGTAGGATCTCACTACCCAGAGAGGTCTACACATAGGATCTCACTACCCAGAGAGGGCTAAACATCGGATCTCACTACCCAGAGAGGGCTACATATAGGATCTCACTACCCAGAGAGGGCTACACATAGGATCTCACTACCCAGAGAGAGCTAAACATCGGATCTCACTACCCAGAGAGGGCTACACATAGGATCTCACTACCCAGAGAGGGCTACACATAGGATCTCACTAGCCAGAGAGGGCTAGACATTGCATCTCACTAGCCAGAGAGGGCTAAACATAGGATCTCACTAACCTAGAGAGGTCCATACGTCGGATCTCACTAACCTAGAGAGGTCTATACGTCGGATCACACTAACCTAGAGAGGTCTATACGTCGGATCTCACTAACCTAGAGAGGTCTATACGTCGGATCTCACTAACATAGAGAGGTCTATACGTCGGATCTCACTAATATAGAGAGGTCTATACGTGGGATCTCACTAACCTAAAGAGGTCTATACATCAGATCTCACTAACCTAGAGAGGTCTATACATCAGATCTCACTAATCTAGAGAGGTCTATACATCAGATCTCACTAACCTAGAGAGGTCTATACATTAGATCTCACTAACCTAGAGAGGTCTAGACATCAGATCTCACTAGCCTAGAGAGGTATAGACATCAGATCTCACTAACCTAGAAAGGTCTATACACCGAATCTCACTAACCTAGAGAGGTCTATACACCGAATCTCACTAACATAGAGAGGTCTAGACATCAGATTTCACTAACATAGAGAGGTATAGACATCAGATCTCACTAACATAGAGAGGTATAGACATCAGATCTCACTAACCTAGAGAGGTATATACACCGAATCTCACTAACCTATAGAGGTCTAGACATCAAATCTCACTTACCTAGAGAGGTCTAGACATCAGACCTCACTTACCTAGAGAGGTTTAGACATCAGATCTTACTAACCTAGAGAGGTCTAGACATCAGATCTCACTAACCTAGAGAGGTCTAGACATCAGATCTCACTAACCTAGAGAGGTCTAGACATCAGATCTCACTAACAGAGGTCTAGACATCAGATCTCACTAACCTAGAGAGGTCTAGACATCAGATCTCACTAACCTAGAGAGGTCTATACGTCGGATCTCACTAACATAGAGAGGTCTATACGTCGGATCTCACTAACATAGAGAGGTCTATACGTGGGATCTCACTAACCTAAAGAGGTCTATACATTAGATCTCACTAACCTAGAGAGGTCTATACATCAGATCTCACTAATCTAGAGAGGTCTAGACATCAGATCTCACTAACCTAGAGAGGTCTATACATTAGATCTCACTAACCTAGACAGGTCTATACATTAGATCTCACTAACCTAGAGAGGTCTAGACATCAGATCTCACTAGCCTAGAGAGGTATAGACATCAGATCTCACTAACCTAGAGAGGTCTATACACCGAATCTCACTAACCTAGAGAGGTCTATACACCGAATCTCACTAACCTAGAGAGGTCTATACGTCGGATCTCACTAACATAGAGAGGTCTATACGTCGGATCTCACTAACCTAGAGAGGTCTATACGGCGGATCTCACTAACCTAGAGAGGTCTATACGTCGGATCTCACTAACCTAGAGAGGTCTATACGTCGGATCTCACTTACATAGAGAGGTCTATACGTCGGATCTCACTAACCTAGAGAGGTCTATACGTCGGATCTCACTAACATAGAGAGGTCTATACGTAGGATCTCACTAACCTAGAGAGGTCTATACGTAGGATCTCACTAACCTAGAGAGGTCTAGACATCAGATCTCACTAACCTAGAGAGGTCTATACATCAGATCTCACTAACCTAGAGAGGTCTATACATCAGATCTCACTAACCTAGACAGGTCTATACATTAGATCTCACTAACCTAGAGAGGTCTAGACATCAGTTCTCACTAGCCTAGAGAGGTATGTACATCAGATCTCACTAACCTAGAGAGGTCTATACACCGAATCTCACTAACCTATAGAGGTCTAGACATCAAATCTCACTTACCTAGAGAGGTCTAGACATCAGACCTCACTTACCTAGAGAGGTTTAGACATCAGATCTTACTAACCTAGAGAGGTCTAGACATCAGATCTCACTAACCTAGAGAGGTTTAGACATCAGATCACACTAACCTAGAGAGGTCTAGACATCAGATCTCACTAACCTAGAGAGGTTTAGACATCAGATCTTACTAACCTAGAGAGGTCTAGACATCAGATCTGACTAACCTAGAGAGGTCTAGACATCAGATCTCACTAACCTAGAGAGGTTTAGACATCAGATCTCACTAACCTAGAGAGGTATATACACCGAATCTCACTAACCTAGAGAGGTCTAGACATCAGATCTCACTAACCTAGAGAGGTTTAGACATCAGATCTCACTAACCTAGAGAGGTATATACACCGAATCTCACTAACCTAGAGAGGTCTAGACATCAGATCTCACTAACCTAGAGAGGTCTAGACATCAGATCTCACTAACCTATAGAGGTCTAGACATCAAATCTCACTTACCTAGAGAGGTCTAGACATCAGACCTCACTTACCTAGAGAGGTTTAGACATCAGATCTTACTAACCTAGAGAGGTCTAGACATCAGATCTCACTAACCTAGAGAGGTTTAGACATCAGATCACACTAACCTAGAGAGGTCTAGACATCAGATCTCACTAACCTAGAGAGGTTTAGACATCAGATATTACTAACCTAGAGAGGTCTAGACATCAGATCTGACTAACCTAGAGAGGTCTAGACATCAGATCTCACTAACCTAGAGAGGTTTAGACATCAGATCTCACTAACCTAGAGAGGTATATACACCGAATCTCACTAACCTAGAGAGGTCTAGACATCAGATCTCACTAACCTAGAGAGGTCTAGACATCAGATCTCACTAACCTAGAGAGGTATATACACCGAATCTCACTAACCTAGAGAGGTCTAGACATCAGATCTCACTAACCTAGAGAGGTATATACACCGAATCTCATTAACCTAGAGAGGTCTAGACATCAGATCTCACTAACCTAGAGAGGTCTAGACATCAGATCTCACTAACCTAGAGAGGTCTAGACATCAGATCTCACTAACCTAGAGAGGTCTAGACATCAGATCTCACTAACCTAGAGAGGTATATACACCGAATCTCACTAACCTAGAGAGGTCTAGTCATCAGATCTCACTAACCTAGAGAGGTATAGACATCAGATCTCACTAACCTAGAGAGGTCTAGACATCAGATCTCACTAGCCAGAGAGGTCGAGACATCAGATCTCACTAGCCAGTGATCAGCGGAATGATACATTTACGAAGAAACCACAGATTTAAATTAAGAAAAATTCTTGTCGCCTCTGGTGAGATTTGACCCCGCGTCCTTCTAGTCGAGAGGCCGACGCCTTATCCCTAGACCACACAGTTCTCGCTGGCATGCTCTCATGTTTGAAATCTCAAGGGATTAGCAGAAAGTTTTCAATTTCCTCCATGTCTTACTTTCGTTTTCATGTTGCCACTGAAATTCTACCTCTCTCGTGTTTTATCACTGAAATTCTAACTCTCTTGTGTTTTATCACTGAAATTCTAACTCTCTCGTGTTTTATCACTGAAATTCTTACTCTCTCGTGTTTTATCACTGAAATTCTAACTCTCTCGTGTTTTATCATTGAAATTCTACCTCTCTCGTGTTTTATCATTGAAATTCTAACTCTCTCGTGTTTTATCACTGAAATTCTTACTCTCTTGTGTTTTATCACTGAAATTCTTACTCTCTTGTGTTTTATCACTGAAATTCTTACTCTCTTGTGTTTTATCACTGAAATTCTTACTCTCTTGTGTTTTATCACTGAAATTCTAACTCTCTCGTGTTTTATCACTGAAATTCTTACTCTCTCGTGTTTTATCACTGAAATTCTTACGCTCTTGTGTTTTGTCATTGGAAATCTTGGAATGGGATCAAAGATAAACATAAATTACAGATAATGAAGGATAAATCTAGATAGGCACACGCGGCAAATATATGAGGGGAAACTGTGCCAGGGAAATACGTGGCGTGTGTGCTGTTTAAGAATTAATTAAAGTACTGATATCAGTGACTATCATTCTTGTTTGTTTTATGAAGGTTCGATACCAATCGTTTTGATCGGGGATTCTCAAGCTGTGTTCTTCTAGCTACACACACAAACCCGACTGTGTCATGAACGTAAAAGTTCGCCATTCGCGGTTTGAAACGCTTGTTTATGATTAATGGGTGCAAATCAGGCTGCTTGTTTGAGAGCTTCTCTGTGGACATCAAAGTGGGTAACGGCAAGCGCCACATCAAGTTGTTATGAGAGTTGTTATCCTGTGATTCATGATAAGTCAGTCATCATCATCAAGTACCGGGCCTGCTGGCGTGGGTGATCATGTCTCTCCACAACTTTCGATCTCGACAGTTATTTATCATTTCTGTTGTTGACCTTCTGCCAAGCCATTCTCTTAAGCTGTCTGGTATCTTTTCTCTTTGCTTCCCTCTATCTCTTCGTCCCTCAATTTTCCCAGTTGTTACAATATATTCCAGCTGTTCTCATTACATGGCCAAAAAATAATGATTCCAGTAATTTTCTTGTTTGTTGTCCTATTGTCCATGATTCATATCCATATGTTAAGACTGGCTCTACATAACATTTAAGAACTCTTTTTCTTGTTTCTATTGTCAAAAATGGATTGCATAGTATCATCCTCATTTTTTTCGGAAAGATGCTTTTGCCTGAGCCATTCTGCATCTCACCTCTTTTGTACATCTTCCGTCTGAGGTTAACAAAGTTCCCAAATATTTAAATTCATTTACCTGTTTTAATATTGTTCCACTTGTCTTTATTTTGCACTGAGGTGATGTCTTTTTCTTTGTTGTTACCATTACCTCTGTCTTTTTGCTATTAAGGCTGAGTCCTTTATTTTTGCTTTCTTTCACTATAATGTCTAACATTTCTTGTAACTCATTTTCACTCTTAGCGATTAAGTTGTTTCTTCAGATAAGTCAGTAGTTTGGTCAAATATTAGTGTCTTATGTTGGATGTTGTTTTACTGAACAGCTTCTCTCGTGGCTGAATCTACCAATATTGGATAGACAGATCCGACCACAGAATGAACAAGATGTATTTGTGGTGCCTGGCCTCGTCTCATTTCTCCTGCTCCTTTTGTCTTATCAATTTGATATCAGCACTGCCTCGAAAGTTGCTGTGCCATTTTTTATTTGTATTCTCCATGTGCTACGATCTACAGCCAGATCCTCCCAGTTTCTTTCACTGATAGAGAATTCCCTCAAGGAAGCCCTACAAACATCCTTATATCTGCAGCCAGATCCTCCCAGTTTCTTTCACTGATAGAGAATTCCCTCAAGGAAGCCCTACAAACATCCTTATATCTACAGCCAGATCCTCCCAGTTTCTTTCACTGATAGAGAATTCCCTCAAGGAAGTCCTACAAACATCCTTATATCTACAGCCAGACCCTCCCAGTTTCTTTCACTGATAGAGAATTCCCTCAAGGAAGCCCTACAAACATCCTTATATCTGCAGCCAGATCCTCCCAGTTTCTTTCACTGATAGAGAATTCCCTCAAGGAAGCCCTACAAACATCCTTATATCTGCAGCCAGATCCTCCCAGTTTCTTTCACAGATAGATAATTCCCTCAAGGAAGCCCTGCAAACATCCTTATATCTGCAGCCAGATCCTCCCAGTTTCTTTCACAGATAGATAATTCCCTCAAGGAAGCCCTGCAAACATCCTTATATCTGCAGCCAGATCCTCCCAGTTTCTTTCACAGATAGATAATTCCCTCAAGGAAGTCCTACAAACATCCTTATATCTGCACTCAGATCCTCCCAGTTTCTTTCACTGATAGATAATTCCCTCAAGGAAGCCCTGCAAACATCCTTATATCTGCAGCCAGATCCTCCCAGTTTCTTTCACAGATAGATAATTCCCTCAAGGAAGCCCTGCAAACATCCTTATATCTACAGCCAGATCCTCCCAGTTTCTTTCACTGATAGAGAATTCCCTCAAGGAAGCCCTGCAAACATCCTTATATCTCAGCACTGGTCTGTCCTTTGGTCTCTTTCCGTCCTTAAGTTCACCATACAATATTTGTTTGGGAATACGATTATTTGCCATTCTTCTTACATGACCCAGCCAGGATTTCAATCAAAGAAGATCATTGACAACTATCATTGACAACTATCATTGACAACTATCATTGACAACTATCATTGACAACTATCATTGACAACTATCATTGACAACTATCATTGACAACTATCATTGACAACCATCATTGACAACTATCATTGACAACTATCATTGACAACTATCATTGACAACCATCATTGACAACTATCATTGACAACTAACATTGACAACTATCATTGACAACTATCATTAAAAACTATCATTGACAACCATCATTGACAACCATCATTGACAACTATCATTGACAATTATCATTGACAACTATCATTGACAACTAACATTGACAACCATCATTGACAACCATCATTGACAACTAACATTGACAACCATCATTGACAACTAACATTGACAACTATCATTGACAACTAACATTGACAACTATCATTGACAAGTATCATTGACAACTAACATTGACAACCATCATTGACAACTAACATTGACAACTATCATTGACAACTAACATTGACAACTATCATTGACAACTATCATTGACAACTAACATTGACAACCATCATTGACAACTAACATTGACAACTATCATTGACAACTAACATTGACAACTATCATTGACAACTATCATTGACAACTAACATTGACAACCATCATTGACAACTAACATTGACAACTATCATTGACAACTATCATTGACAACCATCATTGACAACTATCATTGACAACTATCATTGACAACTATCATTGACAATTATCATTGACAACTATTATTGACAACTATCATTGACAACTAACATTGACAACCATCATTGACAACCATCATTTGTCATTCTTTTAAATGTTCCTCCCACCTTCCCCTCCCACGGATTAGAACCCCCCCCCCCCACCCAATACTCCTCTGACAATTTTTTTTTATAAGGAAACATTGGAGGAGTTGTTGTTCTTATCTGGAAGTAGTTATCAAGGGTTGGTTCCTTCAGGGGCTCCCAACATGTCAGGGGCTCCCAACATGTCAGGGGCTCCCAACATGTCAGGGGCTCCCAACATGCTTTGACAAGGACGTCGAGGATATCGGTGTGTTACCTACACAGTGGTTATAGTTATAGTTATAGTTATGGTTATAGTTATGGTTGTAGTTATGGTTATAGTTATAGTCATGGTTATAGTTATGGTTATAGTTATGGTTATAGTTATGGTTATAGTTATAGTTATGGTTATAGTTATGGCTATAGTTATAGTTATGGTTATGGTTATAGTTATGGTTATAGTTATAGTTATGGTTATGGTTATAGTTATGGTTATAGTTATAGTTTTGGTTATATTTATGGCTATAGTTATAGTTATGGTTATGGTTATAGTTATAGTTATAGTTATGGTTATAGTTATGGTTATAGTTATGGTTATAGTTATAGTTATAGTTATGGTTATGGTTATAGTTATGGTTATAGTTATAGTTATGGTTATAGTTATGGTTATAGTTATGGTTATGGTTATGGTTATAGTTATAGTTATAGTTATAGTTATGGTTATAGTTATGGTTATAGTTATCGTTATATTTATGGTTATAGTTATAGTTATAGTTATGGGTATTCGATGGCCCCGCTATCACTGTAAACGAATGAAAGTCCATAACTGCCCAACCGTCCGTGCTAGTGAAATCATCCCATTTAACATCTCATCGAATATCCAAATAAAATAAAGAAAGCCAGCTGCAATTGCCATTATAGCAAACATAGCACACGTCGAAAGACACAAGGCGTATCAGCACCGAAGGTTAGCGAAGCTTAACTGTCCTTCGTCATACGATATCATCATTCATCGTAAGCAATCTGAATATAAAAACACCATCCTGGTGAAAAGCACTGCTCACGGTGTGCACAGAGCATTAAACTCAGTAGCTCCGGCAGCAAGTCGGACTTTGAATATGGGGGAGCTGCAACAAGAAACATTTTTCAGAGAGTGCCTCAACGGTTACTGTCGCCTATCCGCCATATTGACAGGAAGTCCACTCAATGGTTAGAAATCATCAAATGACAACATCCACATTAGCTTACTATTTGTTAGTTCATTAACGAGTTTCTGCAGGAGAGTGTCTGTCCCCATTTATCTTTTATTGAACTTCAATCATCATCATCATCATCATGTGCCATACCGGTTGACGTAGGTGATCATGTCCCTCCACAACCTTCTATCTACAGTACATCGTATCAGTTCTGTTGTTGACTGTTTTCCATGCCATGACACCAAGCTATCCAGTATTTTCTCTCTTTGTCGTCCGCGATCTCTCTTTCCTTTTATTGTGCCAGTTGTAACCAAGTATTCCAAATTTCCTCTTCTCATGATGTGCCCAAAAAATGTTGATTGCTTCTTTCTGATGTTTTTTAGGAGCTCCCTTTTTGTGTTGGCCTCTTTGAGAACTTTCTCATTGGTCTTTTTAGCTGTCCAGGGAACTTTCAACATTCTTCTGAGAAATCCCATCTCTGTGGCCTCTAATCGTCTTTTCATTTGTTTGTCTACTGTCCATGATTCGCTTCCATAGGTCAGAATTGGTTCTATATAGCACCGATGAACTCTCTTTCTCATTTTTATTGACATAGATTTGTTGCATAAGATATTTTTCATTTTCTGAAATGCTATTTTGGCCTATTTTTCGAACTTCAATACCTGTTTATATATCTGGGTAGCACGTTAACACAAGACAATAACCAAGAGACAGAGATAGATATAAGGTGTAACAAAGCATGCCAAGTTATAGGCCAAGTATCAACACTATTGAAAAACAAAGCAATAACTGCGGAAGCAAAAAGGGCAATATACAAATCAATTTTTCTACCAACTCTGTGCTATCAGTGCCAGAATTGGACGCTGGACTCTAGAACAATAAGAAAGATAACGACCACCGAAATGAAATGTGTCAGAAGAATGACAGGAAACAGCTTAAGGGACAGAGTAAGAAACACTGACCTGAGGAAGAAACTCGAAATTGAACCAGTCATCGAATACATAAAGAAACAACAGATAAATTGGTTCGGCCACATAACAAGACAAAAAGAACTAACAATGAATCAAAGAGCCATAAATAAACGCTACGAAAACGCCAGATTAAGAGGAAGACCGAGAAAGAGATGGATAAAGGGAATACTAGAGTCACTAGGAGGAATAACACCAGAAGAGGCCAACAGAAGAGCAAAGAATCGCAGATTGTATCTCCCCTCGACACCAATGGCAATAGAGGTAGAAGAAGAAGAATACATATTGCCACCAAGAAACATCTTATACAGAGTATATTCATTCCAATATTGTGCTACCAATGCCAAACATGGACACTTCCGACTAAACAAAAGAAAGCTTGTCACCACAGAGATGAGATGTTTGAGAAAAGTGCTTGGAGTGACCAGAAAAGACAGAATCAGAAATGATATTATAAGAGAAAGAGTAGGCATTGAACCAATCCTAAGCTACATACAGAAACAACAAATAAACTGGTTTGTCTATCTAGAAGGAATGTCGTGTGATTCCTTACTATACAAAGTATATATTAAAAGTGGAGAAGGGAGAAAAGAGGCAGACCCAGAGTAATTTGGACAGACAACATCAATGGGCAATGAATGAAGCCGGCAAAAGGGAGAGAACTACAACTTTTTATCTCCACCCAATCGGATAAAAGAGAAAGTGACAGAAGTAAAGAAAGAAAGAGAGAGAGAGAGAGAGAGAGAGAGAGAGAGAGAGAAAGAAAGAAAGAAAGATTGAAGTTAATTTCTGTACCTAAAGTATTAACCTACCCACAACAAAATACAAAACTCAGTCTACCCCACTTTTACGATCCTAACTGCTATAATACTGCCACTAGTATAAGATCGTCAGGGAAAGAGAGTCACGGATGTCAACAGTTTTAGAACCGCTGAGTTAATATCATCATCATCATCATGTACCCTGCCGGTTGGCGTAGGCGATCATGTCCCTCCACAATCTTCTATCTACAGTGCATCGTATCAGTTCTGTTGTTGACTGTTTTCCATGCCATGACACCAAGCTATCCAGTATTTTCTCTCTTTGTCGTCCGCGATCTCTCTTTCCTTTTATTTTGCCAGTTGTAACCAAGTATTCCAACCTTCCTCTTCTCATGATGTGCCCAAAAAATGTTGATTGTTTCTTTCTGATGTTTTTTAAGAGCTCCCTTTTTGTGTTGGCCTCTTTGAGAACTTCCTCATTGGTCTTTTTATCTGTCCAGGCAACTTTCAACATTCTTCTGAGAAATCCCATCTCTGTGGCCTCTAACCGTCTTTTCATTTGTTTGTCTACTGTCCATGATTCGCTTCCATAGGTCAGAATTGGTTCTATATCGAAGTAAATAAAGTAGAAAATACTTGACGGGGTACCACGACCATTATTTGTGAGAACCACTGCGAAAAGTACCAATTCCACATAACTCCAGTTATCTAAACATGGAGAATTGTTTACATCTGGCAGTTGACGAGATTTATGTCCCTTTTAGAATTATTTGTCCAGGTCTTGTAGAGAGGTGGTGACGTGGACTAGCCTGGAGTTGACGGCCAGAAGTTGTAGACAGTGTCTGTAGCAGGGTGGTATCTGTAGTAGGGTAGTATCTGTAGTAGGGTAGTATCTGTAGTAGGGTAGTATCTGTAGTAGGGTAGTATCTGTAGTAGGGTAATATCTGTAGTAGGGTAGTATCTGTAGTAGGGTAGTATCTGTAGCAGGATAGTATCTGTAGTAGGGTAATATCTGTAGTAGGGTAGTATCTGTAGTAGGGTAGTATCTGTAGTAGGGTAATATCTGTAGTAGGGTAGTATCTGTAGTAGGGTAGTATCTGTAGTAGGGTAGT
>JAVIAB010000159.1:48395408-48467908 GCA_032433765.1 Megaustenia siamemsis
AGCTGGTACTGGTTATCGATCTGCGGCGATGCGAAGGTGAGCCTGGGCATCGATTTGTTGTGATATTGAATTATAATCATCAACATGTGCCAAACCGGTTGGCGTAGGCGATCATGTCCTTCACCCTTCTTCCATCCACAGTACATCGTATCAGTTCTGATGTTGACTGTTGATGCCACGACACCAAGATATCTTGTATCTACTCTCTTTGTTGTCCGCTAACTCTCGTTCCCTGTATTTTGCCAGTTGTAACCAAGCATTCCAACTTTCCTCTTCTCATGAGGTGCCCAAAAAATGTTGTTTCTTTCTTTCTGATGTTTTCTAATGAGGAAGTTCTTAAAGAGGCCAACACAAAAAGGGAGCTCTTAAAAAACATCAGGAAGAAACAATCAACATTTTTTGGCACATCATGAGAAGAGGAAAGTTGGAATACTTGGTTACAACTGGCAAAATACAGGGAAAGAGAGATCGCGGACGACAAAGAGAGAAAATACTGGATAGCTTGGTGTCATGGCATGGAAAACAGTCAACAACAGAACTGATACGATGTACTGTAGATAGAAAATTGTGGAGGGACATGATCGCCTACGCCAACCGGTATCGCACATGATGATGATGATGTTTTCTAGGAGCTCCCTTTTTGTGTTGGCCTCTTTGAGAATATCCTCGTTGGTCTATTTAGCTGTAAAGGGAACTTTCAACATTCTTCTGAGAAATCTCATCTCTGTGGCCTCTAATCGCCTTTTCATTGGTTTGACTGTTGTCCATGATTCGCTTACATAGGTCAGAATTAGCTCTATATAGCACCGATGTACTCTTTCAATATATACATCATTGTCCCACCCATTCTCCTCCTCTTCTCTTAAGAAATGAAGAACAAACTTGGTGATGTCCTCTTTGTCCAGAGTAAGGCCACACTCAGTGTCAGAGCTACCAGTCAACTTATCGGCTATTTCATTGCCCTGTACACCAACATGCCCTGGACAGTACACCCAGGTTAACGTGCTCACTGTAGAGCCATCCAAGAGCTACCAGTCAACTTATCAGCTATTTCATTGCCGTGTACACCAACATGCCCTGGACAGTACACCCAGGTTTACGTGCTCACTGTAGAGCCATCCAAGAGCTACCAGCCAACTTATCAGCTATTTCATTGCCGTGTACACCAACATGCCCTGGACAGTACACCCAGGTTAACATGCTCACTGTAGAGCCATCCAAGAGCTACCAGCCAACTTATCAGCTATTTCATTGCCGTGTACACCAACATGCCCTGGACAGTACACCCAGGTTAACATGCTCACTGTAGAGCCATCCAAGAGCTACCAGTCAACTTATCGGCTATTTCATTGCCGTGTACACCAGCATGCCCTGGACAGTACACCCAGGTTAGCGCGCTCACTGTAGAACCATCCAAGAGCTACTAGCCAACTTATCAGCTATTTCAGCAAAAAGATAGCTAATTTCCAATATTAGGAAGAAACAATCATCATTTTTTGGCCATGTAATGAGAAGAGAACAACTGGAATATATTGTAACAACTGGGGAAATTGAGGGACGAAGAGATAGAGGGAAGCAAAGAGAAAAGATACCAGACAGCTCAAGAGAATGGCGTGGCAGAAGGTCAACAACAGAAATGATAAATAACTGTCGAGATCGAAAGTTGTGGAGAGACATGATCACCTACACCAGCAGGCTTGGTACTAGATGATGATGATGACACACTATGATTGGCCAGCCCTTCATGATAGGAACCTTCGATGTGGAGACGGCACCCAATGACTGTCTCCCCGTCACTGTGTTTGCCTGCCCAAATGCCCACATCGTTTGACAGACTGTCTGCCTATTTGCCAACTGCTGTCTACTTGTCTATATATCTAACTTTCTGTCTTTTTTCCTTAAACTTCTTCATTTCTTTCTAAATTTGTTTCTTTCTAAATTTCATTCTTTCTTTATTTCTTTCTTTCTAAATTTCTTTCTATAGTTCTTTAAAAAAGAATTCTTTCCGAATTTCTTTCTAAAATTCTTTTTTTTTTTTTTCTGTATTTCTGTCTTTCTTTCCTCATTTACCTCCCGGCGTGGAGGGTAGATATAGTTCGATGTCCCTTGCTCTTCTGTTGTCCTCTTCTGCCGCTCTACCTCCGAGTGCTTCTAGTATTCCCTTTATCCACCATTTTCTCGGTCGGCCTTTTGGTCTGGTGTTCTCGTATCGTTTGTTAGTAACTCGTTGTGTTAGATTGTGTTCTTGATGTCTTATTACATGCCAAAACCACTTGATCTGTTGTCACTTTATGTATTCAATAGCTGGTTCCGTCCCTTGTCCTTTGTCTAGCTTTTCATTTCTGATATTATCTCTCAGACTGCATCCTGTCATGCGCCTGACACACTTCATTTATGTGGCGGTTATCTGAGTGTAAGCTCCATGTCTGATGCTGGTAGCACGTCATCATCATTGTGTGCCATGCCGGTTGGGGTAGGCGATCATCTCTCTCCACATCTCTCGGTCCTTCATGGATGTCATAATTTCAGTCTGTGATCTTTTATTATGTCATCTGGATAATCTGTTCAATATTTGTTCCCTTGGTTTTCCTTTGCTCTTCTTTCCTTCCATTCTACCCGTTGTTATAGTATTCTCAATGCCTTCTTTCCATCCATTCTGTCTGTTGTTATAGTATTCTCAATGCCTTCTTTCCATCCATTCTGTCTGTTGTTATAGTATTCTCAATGCCTTCTTTCCATCCATTCTGTCTGTTGTTATAGTATTCTCAATGCCTTCTTTCCATCCATTCTGTCTGTTGTTATAGTATTCTCAATGCCTTCTTTCCACTCATTCTACCTGTTGTTATAGTATTCTCAATGTCTTCTTTCCATCCATTCTGTCTGTTGTTATAGTATTCTCAATGCCTTCTTTCCACTCATTCTGTCTGTTGTTATAGTATTCTCAATGCCTTCTTTCCACTCATTCTGTCTGTTGTTATAGTATTCTCAATGCCTTCTTTCCACTCATTCTGTCTGTTGTTATAGTATTCTCAATGCCTTCTTTCCATCCATTCTGTCTGTTGTTATAGTATTCTCAATGCCTTCTTTCCATCCATTCTGCCTGTTGTTATAGTATTCTCAATGTCTTCTTTCTATTCATTCTGCCTGTTGTTATAGTATTCTCAATGTCTTCTTTCTATTCATTCTACCTGTTGTTATAGTATTCTCAATGTCTTCTTTCTATTCATTCTGCCTGTTGTTATAGTATTCTCAATGTCTTCTTTCTATTCATTCTGCCTGTTGTTATAGTATTCTCAATGCCTTCTTTCCATCCATTCTACCTGTTGTTATAGTATTCTCAATGCCTTCTTTCCATCCATTCTCCCCGTTGTTATAGTATTCTCAATGCCTTCTTTCCACTCATTCTGCCTGTTGTTATAGTATTCTCAATGCCTTCTTTCCACTCATTCTGCCTGTTGTTATAGTATTCTCAATGCCTTCTTTCCACTCATTCTGTCTGTTGTTATAGTATTCTCAATGCCTTCTTTCCACTCATTCTGTCTGTTGTTATAGTATTCTCAGTGCCTTCTTTCCACTCATTCTGCCTGTTGTTATAGTATTCTCAATGCCTTCTTTCCATTTATTCTGCCTGTTGTTATAGTATTCTCAATGCCTTCTTTCCACTCATTCTGCCTGTTGTTATAGTATTCTCAATGCCTTCTTTCCACTCATTCTGCCTGTTGTTATAGTATTCTCAATGCCTTCTTTCCATCCATTCTGCCTGTTGTTATAGTATTCTCAATGCCTTCTTTCCACTCATTCTGCCTGTTGTTATAGTATTCTCAATGCCTTCTTTCCATCCATTCTGTCTGTTGTTATAGTATTCTCAATGTCTTCTTTCCATCCATTCTGCCTGTTGTTATAGTATTCTCAATGTCTTCTTTCCATCCATTCTGCCTGTTGTTATAGTATTCTCAATGCCTTCTTTCCATTTATTCTGCCTGTTGTTATAGTATTCTCAATGTCTTCTTTCCATCCATTCTGTCTGTTGTTATAGTATTCTCAATGCCTTCTTTCCACTCATTCTACCTGTTGTTATAGTATTCTCAATGCCTTCTTTCCATCCATTCTGTCTGTTGTTATAGTATTCTCAATGTCTTCTTTCCATCCATTCTGTTTGTTTGTTGTTATAGTATTCTCAATGCCTTCTTTCCATCCATTCTGTCTGTTGTTATAGTATTCTCAATGCCTTCTTTCCATCCATTCTGTCTGTTGTTATAGTATTCTCAATGCCTTCTTTCCATCCATTCTGCCTGTTGTTATAGTATTCTCAATGTCTTCTTTCCATCCATTCTGTCTGTTGTTATAGTATTCTCAATGCCTTCTTTCCATTCATTCTACCTGTTGTTATAGTATTCTCAATGCCTTCTTTCCATCCATTCTGTCTGTTGTTATAGTATTCTCAATGCCTTCTTTCCACTCATTCTGCCTGTTGTTATAGTATTCTCAATGCCTTCTTTCCATCAATTCTGTCTGTTGTTATAGTATTCTCAATGCCTTCTTTCCACTCATTCTGCCTGTTGTTATAGTATTCTCAATGTCTTCTTTCCATCCAAGATTTTCCCATTTAGTTTTACTCTACATTTTTGTGTGTTTGTTTTCTTTGACATTATCATATTTTCTGTATTTTTTATGTTGACGGTCAGGCCTTTTTGTACACTTTCCGTCACAATTTCATCTCAAAGATTTTGTAGATCGTTTTGGTTTTCTGCATCAATATTATGTCATCAGTATACCGGAGGTTTCTTATGTTGCTTCCCCCCACCCTCACTTTTAAGTTGAGCTGGTTTACAACAGGGAGCCGCGATAGCTCAGTGGTTCGTGAACTGGACTACAAAGGACAAGAGGTAGGGTTCGATCCCAACCGACGGCTTCCAGTTCACCCAGCCTTTAGTGGGTACCGGATTTTTTTCTGGGAAAGTAAAGCGTCACGGCCGTAATACCGACCACATTACCACAAAAAATCATGTTCTGAAGGTCTGTAAAATGTATGGTCACTAACACCATATTCCCTATACGCCACTTGGCGCAAACGGGGGCTCTTGACTTTTTTTTTTTACTTCTTTGCAATTGATCTTAAAATATTTTTGTCGCTGTACACAGAAAATAGATCTGGTAACAATACACTTGTATCACAACGTTGGGGTAAAGGTAGTCTTATAAATAGCTGGCTTATCTTATATCGTTCCTTCTTTGACTTGCATCATCAGTGTCCCAAATTCAGCTCTTCTTACCGTCATCGTGTAACTGGCTGTCGGAACGATCAAACCCCGGCCGGTTCTGTTTGTCTTGAAAGTGTTGCCACACCGGGCCACGAATTTGGCCTGTGTGTGACAAGACCAGCCCTAGAATCAACAATTTCTCCAGGGCACACAAACAAGCGAGTGGGAAGGAGGGGAATTATTTGGAAACTTTACAGCAGTGGTTTTCATAATTGAGGGCATCGGTACCTCGGGTACCGAAAAATAATAAATAGCATTTTCATACCAACTGTGTGCTATGAAAGTCAAACATGGACAATTATGTGCTATGAAAGTCAAACATGGACCCTTTCTAAATCACATTTAAGAAAGATCAATACATGTGAGATGCGATGCTTGAGAAAAGTAACAAACAACACAAGAAGAGATAGAATACCAAATGAAATTATAAGAAAAATAGTAGGAACAAAACCCTGCCAAGAATATATAGAACAACAACAACTTAAATGGTTCGGCCACCTGGTCAGAATGAATCCTTACCAATCACCATCAAGGGCGTTCTTCTCGAGAATGCATGGAAAAAGACCAAGAGGAAGACCCAGAAGAAGATGGATAGATGCAGTGACAGAGACATGTAACAACAAAGGAAAATCACTAATTCAGACAATCCGAGCAGCTCAAGAACGACAAGTGATGTAAACCACGACACCTTTTAGGTATCAGTAAGAAAGAGAAAAGAAGATGATGGATAGATGCAGTGATAGAGACATGTAACAACAAAGGAAAATCACTAATTCAGACAGTTCGAGCAGCAAAAGAACAACAAATGATATAAACCATGACACCTTTTAGGTATCAGTGAGAAAGAGAAAAGAAGAAGATGGATAGATGCAGTGATAGAGACATGTAACAACAAAGGAAAATCACTAATTCAGACAATTCGAGCAGCTCAAGAACGACAAATGATATAAACCACGACACCTTTTAGGTATCAGTGAGAAAGAGAAAAGAAGAAGAATGTACCTCGGGGGCGGTTGGGTATAACGAGAGAGTTGCTTTATAGGGGAGGGAGTGGGGATAATTGGGTGTAGGGTCCATGTAGCAGGTCGAACCATCTAACGGGCACTGTGTATTCAATATTCGATAGAAGAATGACGTGTATAGTTGAAGGGGTGCTTTGTATTGGTAGATGGTGCACTAGTGCTGATATAATCTATTTGGAGTTGGTATCATTTAATCTAATTAATGCTGATATCATCTATTTAGAGTTGGTATAATTTCATCTAATTAATGCTGATATCATATATCTGAAGCTGGTATCATTTCATCTAATTAATGCTGATATCATCTATTTAGAGTTGGTATAATTTCATCTAATTAATGCTGATATCATATATCTGAAGCTGGTGTCATTTCATCTAATTAACGCTGGTATCATCTGTTTGGAGCTAGGATCATTTCATCTAACTATCGTTGGTATCATCGGTGCTGTTATCATCCAAACAGAGCTGTTACGTAGGTAATCAATATCATCACACACACACACACACACAATTTGTCTTCACCGATCACCTATAACTCTGTATTTAGACATTCAGACCAGCTTAGGTCACGAACAAGATTATGTGTTTGAGGTCATCACCAGTCTCCCATAACTTGTCATGTTGGCTTGTTTCTGTGGGCCATAGTTGTGTTCTTAGAGTGTTGAGAGTGCTACAGTCCTGTAGGATATGTTCTGGAGTTTGTCTGGACGCTCCTGTGTTGAGAGTGCTACAGTCCTGTAGGATATGTTCTGGAGTTTGTCTGGATGTTCCTGTGTTGAGAGTGCTGCAGTCCTGTAGGATTTGTTCTGGAGTTTGTCTGGATGCTCCTGTGTTGAGAGTGTTGCAGTCGTGGAGAATATGCCCTCGAGTTTGTCTGGATGCTCCTGTGTTGAGAGTGCTGCAGTCCTGTAGAATATGCCCTGGAGTTTGTCTGGATGCTCCTGTGTTGAGAGTGTTGCAGTCGTGTAGAATATGCCCTGGAGTTTGTCTGGATGCTCCTGTGTTGAGAGTGCTTCAGTCCTGTAGGATATGGTCTGGAGTTTGTCTGGATGCTCCTGTGTTGAGAGTGCTACAGTCCTGTAGGATATGGTCTGGAGTTTGTCTGGATGCTCCTGTGTTGAGAGTGTTGCAGTCCTGTAGGATATGTTGTGGAGTTTGTCTGTACGCTCCTGTGTTGAGAGTGTTGCAGTCCTGTAGGATATGTTCTGGAGTTTGTCTGTACGCTCCTGTGTTGAGAGTGTTGCAGTCCTGTAGGATATGCTCTGGAGTTTGTCTGTACGCTCCTGTGTTGAGAGTGTTGCAGTTCTGTGGGATATCTTCTGGAGTTTGTCTGGATGTTCCTGTGTTGAGAGTGTTGCAATCCTGTAGGATATGCTCTGGAGTTTGTCTGGATGCTCCTGTGTTTCAGCTCCCTGTGGAGCATAGGTCTTCAACAAACATTTTCCAAGCCATCCTGTTTCTTGCCATTCTGTTATGATCGTGCAATGTCTTCCCCATCCTCTCTGCTTCCACCTGTCTTCTCCAAGAATATTTTGGACTTCCTCTTTATCCTTTCCCTTGCAGTTACCAAAACAGGGTTTGAGTGTGTTGTAGGCCCAGCAATTACATGGAGGTAGTGACGACAAAAAAACAGTTTGGTAACCATTGTTAACATCATTCAACACAGGGTCAACACAAGGCGCGAAGTAACAACACCAAGACATGAAACAGAAAGTTGCCAAATTTACCAACAAAACAAAATACACGGCGACAGTCTAGAAACTTGATGTTCCTGTCTCATGTGCCAACTCGGCAAATCTGCTCGCCCACAAACTAGACTCTGTTGTCCATGAATACACTTACGATTTTGATAAGGGGTCGACTTGTTGATACTATTCCTTGAATATTTCGCTATTTTTAGTTCACCAAACTATCAACTCTGCGGAGTTCTTGTTTACATTTTTTTTAAAAACAAGAACGAATTGTTGGACGCGAAATGTTGAGGGCAATTATCAAATACAAGTCCACTGCTGTAATCATTTTGGCCAGAAGTTTCTTGTTGGACGCGACATTTCTGAAGACACGAGATCGAGTTTAGCAGTCTATGGGATACGCTGACAAAAATCTGGCTACATGTGATCTATTTTTCTGTTTTCAATTTTAACTGTTCGGTTTTTTGGACAAAAAGTGTTAAAATAGCCATGGTGGTTTTATTTTAACGTGTTTGGTTCTTGTTAATTATATTGCGCGGTAAGTATTTTAAATATTTCGCAATATGTCCAGTGAGATTTAAACGAGTGTTTAGTTATGTCAGCCGATTACAATCTTCTTCTTCTTTCATCACTATGTCGAGCACACACTACCACTATTACTACTACTATAACTAATACTACCACTACTACCAATACTACTACTACCACTACTGTAACTACTACCACTACTAGCACCATAAATACTAATATTACTGCTACTACTACCACCATTACTAATATTACTACCACCAAAACTACCACAATTGTTAATACTACTACCACCACTACTATCACCACTACTACCACCACAACTATCACCACTACTACCACCACAGCTACCACCACAACTACTACCACCACAACTACCACCACAGCTACCACCACAACTACCACCACAACTACCACCACTACTACCACCACAACTACCACCACAACTACCACCACTGCTACCACTACTACCACCACAACTACCACCACAACTACCACCACAACTACCACCACAACTACCACCACAGCTACCACCACAACTGCCACCACAACTACCACCACAACTACCACCACTACTACTACCACCACAACTACCACTATTACTACCACCACAACTACCACCACTACTACCACCACAACTACCACTACTACTACCACCACTACTACCACCACAACTACCACTACTACCACCACTACTACCACCACAACTACCACTACTACTACCACCACTGCTACCACCACTACTACCACCACAACTACCACCACTACTACTACCACAACTACCACCACAACTACCACCACTACTACCACCACAACTACCACCACAACTACCACTACTACTACCACCACAACTACCACCACTACTACTACCACCACAACTACCACCACTACTACTACCACAACTACCACCACTACTACCACAACTACCACCACAACTACCACCACTACTACCACCACAACTACCACCACAACTACCACCACTGCTACCACCACTACTACTACCACCACAACTACTACCACCACTACTACCACCACTGCTACCACCACAACTACCACCACTGCTACCACCACTACTATCACCACCACTACTACTACCACCACTAATACCACCACTACTACTACCACCACCACTACTAATACCACCACTAATACCACCACAACTACCACCACAACTACCACCACTGCTACCACCACCACTACTACCACCACTACTACTACCACCACAAATACCACCACAACTACCACCACTGCTACCACCACTACTGCTACCACCACTACTACTACCACCACTACTACCACCACAACTACCACCACAACTACCACCACTACTACTACCACCACTGCTACCACCACTACTACTACCACCACAACTACCACCACAACTACCACCACAACTACCACCACAACTACCACTACTACTACTACCACCACAACTACCACCACTACTACTACCGCAACTACTACCACCACAACTACCACCACAACTACCACCACAACTACCACCACAACTACCACCACTACTACTACCGCAACTACTACCACCACAACTACCACCACAACTACCACCACAACTACCACTACTACTACTACCACCACAACTACCACCACAACTACCACCACAACTACCACCACTACTACCGCCACAACTACCACCACAACTACCACCACTGCTACCACCACTACTACTACCACCACAACTACCAACATAACTACTACCACTACTACCACCACAACTACCATCACAGCTACCACCAATACTACCACCACAACTGTCACCACAACTACCACCACTACTACCACTACTACTACCACCACAACTACCACCACTACTACTACCACCACAACTACCACCACTACTACTACCACCACAACTACCACCACAACTACCACCACTACTACTACCACCACAACTACCACCACTACTACTACCACCACAACTACCACCACTACTACTACCACCACAACTACCACCACTACTACTACCACCACAACTACCACCACTACTACTACCACCACAACTACCACCACAACTACCACCACAACTACCACCACTACTACCACTACTACCACCACAAATACCACCACAACTACCACCACTACTACCACCACAACTACCGCCACAACTACCACCACAACTACCACCACTGCTACCACCACTACTACTACCACTACTACCACCGCAACTACCACCAAACTACCACAACAACTACTACCACCACTACTACTACAACAACTACCACCACTACTACCACCACTACTACTGCCACCACAACTAACACCACAACTACTACCACCACAACTACCACCACTACTACCACCACAACTACCACCACTACTACCACCACTACTACCACTACTACTACCACTACTACCACTACTACTACCACCACTACTACCACTACTACCACCACAACTACCACCACTACTACCACCACAACTACCACCACTACTACCACTACTACCACCACAACTACCACCACAACTACCACCACTACTACCACTACTACCACCACAACTACCACCACTACTACCACTACTACCACCACAACTACCACCACTACTACCACCACTACTACCACTACTACCACCACAACTACCACCACTACTACCACTACTACCACCACAACTACCACCACTACCACCACTACTACCACCACAACTACCACCATAACTACTACCACTACTACCACCACAACTACCACCACAGCTACCACCAATACTACCACCACAACTGTCACCACAACTACCACCACAACTACCACCACTACTACTACCACCACAACTACCACCACTACTACTACCACCACAACTACCACCACTACTTCTACCACCACAACTACCACCACTACTACCACCACAACTACCGCCACAACTACCACCACAACTACCACCACTGCTACCACCACTACTACTACCACTACTACCACCGCAACTACCACCAAAACTACCACAACAACTACTACCACCACTACTACTACAACAACTACCACCACTACTACCACCACTACTACTGCCACCACAACTACCACCACAACTACTACCACCACAACTACCACCACTACTACCACCACAACTACCACCACTACTACCACCACTACTACCACTACTACTACCACTACTACCACCACAACTACCACCACTACTACCACCACAACTACCACCACAATTACCACCACTACTACCACCACTACTACCACTACTACTACCACTACTACCACCACTACTACCACCACAACTACCACCACTACTACCACCACAACTACCACCACTACTACTACCACTACTACTACCACTACTACCACCACTACTACCACCACTACTACCACCACAACTACCACCACTACCACCACTACTACCACCACTACTACCACCACAACTACCACCAATACTACCACCACTACTACCACCACTACTACTACCACAACTACCACCACTACTACCACCACTACTACCACCACAACTACCACCACTACCACCACTACTACCACCACTACTACCACCACAACTACCACCACAACTACCACCACTACCACCACAACTACCACCACTACTACCACCACTACTACCACCACAACTACCACCACTACCACCACTACTACCACCACTACTACCACCACAACTACCACCAATACTACCACCACTACTACCACCACTACTACCACCACTACTACTACCACAACTACCACCACTACTACAACCACTACTACCACCACTACTACCACCACTACTACCACCACAACTACCACCACTACTACCACCACAACTACCACCAATACTACCACCACTACTACCACCACTACTACCACCACTACTACCACCACAACTACCACCACTACTACCACCACTACTACCACCAATACTACCACCACTACTACCACCACTACTACCACCACAACTACCACCAATACTACCACCACTACTACCACCACAACTACCACCACTACTACCACCACAACTACCACCAATACTACCACCACTACTACCACCACTACTACCACCACTACTACCACCACAACTACCACCACTACTACCACCACTACTACCACCACTACTACCACCACAACTACCACCACTACTACCACCACAACTACCACCACAACTACCACCACAACTACCACCACAACTACCACCACAACTACCACCACAACTACCACCACTACTACCACCACAACTACCACCACTACTACCACCACAACTACCACCACTACTACCACCACAACTACCACCACTACTACCACCACAACTACCACCACTACCACCACTACCACCACTACCACCACTACTACCACCACAACTACCACCCCTACCACCACTACTACCACCACTACTACCACCACTACCACCACTACCACCACTACCACCACAACTACCACCACTACCACCACTACTACCACCACTACCACCACTACCACCACCACTACCACCACTACCACCACTACAACACTACTACCACCACTACCACCACTACTACCACCACTACTACCACCACTACTACCACCACTACCACCACTACCACCACTACTACCACCACTACTACCACCACAACTACCACCACTACCACCACTACTACCACCACTACTACCACCACAACTACCACCACTACTACCACCACTACTACCAACACAACTACCACCACTACTACCACCACTACTACCACCACTACTACCACCACTACTACCACCACAACTACCACCACTACTACCACCACTACTACCACCACTATTACCACCACTACTACCACCACTACTACCACCACTACTACCACCACTACTACCACCACTACTACCACCACAACTACCACCAATACTACCACCATACTACCACCACTACTACCACCACTACTACCACCACAACTACCACCACTACTACCACCACTACTACCACCACTACTACCACCACAACTACCACCACTACTACCACCACAACTACCACCAATACTACCACCAATACTACCACCACTACTACCACCACAACTACCACCACTACCACCACTACTACCACCACTACTACCACCACAACTACCACCACTACTACCACCACAACTACCACCACTACCACCACTACTACCACCACTACCACCACTACCACCACTACTACCACCACTACCACCACTACCACCACTACCACCACTACCACCACTACCACCACCACTACCACCACTACCACCACTACCACCACTACCACCACTACCACCACTACTATCACCACTACCACCACTACCACCACTACCACCACCACTACCACCACTACCACCACTACCACCACTACCACCACCACTACCACCACTACTACCACCACTACTACCACCACTACTACCACCACAACTACCACCACTACTACCACCACTACTACCACCACAACTACCACCAATACTACCTCCACTACTACCACCACTACTACCACCACAACTACCACCAATACTACCTCCACTACTACCACCACTACTACCACCACAACTACCACCACTACTACCACCACAACTACCACCACTACTACCACCACAACTACCACTACTACCACCACTACTACCACCACTACTACCACCACTACTACCACCACAACTACCACCACTACCACCACTACTACCACCACTACTACCACCACAACTACCACCACAACTACCACCACAACTACCACCACTACTACCACCACTACCACCACAACTACCACCACTACTACCACCACAACTACCACCACTACTACCACCACAACTACCACCACTACCACCACTACTACCACCACTACTACCACCACAACTACCACCACTACCACCATTACTACCACCACTACTACCACCACAACTACCACCACAACTACCACCAAAACTACCACAACAACTACTACCACCACTACTACTACAACAACTACCACCACTACTACCACCAATACTGCCACCACAACTACCACCACAACTACCACCACTACCACCACTACTACCACCACAACTACCACCACTACTACCACCACTACTACCACCACTGCTACCACCACAATTACCACCACTACTACCACCACTACTACCACCACTACTACCACCACTACTACCACCACTACTAACACCACTACTACCACCACTACTACCACCACTACTACCACCACAACTACCACCATTATTACTAGGTTACAGGAGAAAACGTAATTCTGACAACTCTACTGTAACCTTATGGAGAGTAATGCTCAAAAAATGTCCCTTTTTAACGTTTGCAATCTGAGGTCATTCTAGAATGTCTGCCATGGCGGCTGAGAGACAGACCTGAAACTTCTGGGTACAACATTCTTAGAACATGTTAAAATCAATAAAGAAATAGGCATAAAATGTAACAAGGCAAAACAAATATTGAGACAGCTATCCCCTATACTTCAACATAAACCAAATATTGGGACAGCTATCCCCTATACTTCAACACAAACCAAATATTGGGACAGCTATCCCCTATACTTCAACACAAACCAAATATTGGGACAGCTATCCCCTATACTTCAACACAAACCAAATATTGGGACAGCTATCCCCTATACTTCAACACAAACCAAATATTGGGACATACTTCAACACAAACCAAATATTGGGACAGCTATCCCCTATACTTCAACACAAACCAAATATTGGGACAGCTATCCCCTATACTTCAACACAAACCAAATATTGGGACAGCTATCCCCTATACTTCAACACAAAACAAATATTGGGACAGCTATCCCTATACTTCAACACAAACAAATATTGGGACAGCTATCCCTATACTTCAACACAAACCAAATATTGGGACAGCTATCCCCTATATTTCAACACAAAGCACATATAGGGACAGCTATTCCCTGTATTTCAACACAAAGCACATATAGGGACAGCTATCCCCTATATTTCAACACAAAGCACATATAGGGACAGCTATTCCCTATATTTCAACACAAACCAAATATTGGGACAGCTATCCCCTATACTTCAACACAAACCAATATTGGGACATCTATCCTCTATACTTCAGCACAAACCAAATATTGGGACATCTATCCTCTATACTTCAACACAAACCAAATATTGGGACATCTATCCTCTATACTTCAACACAAACCAAATATTGGGACATCTATCCTCTATACTTCAACACAAACCAAATATTGGGACAGCTATCCCTTATACTTCAAAACAAACAAAATATTGGGACATCTATCCTCTATACTTCAACATAAATCAAATAATGGTACAGCTATTCCCTATACTTCAACACAAATAACACCTATTACCACCAAGAAACTTCTATATACATAGTATATTTATTCCCACCTTGTGCTACCAAGCCAAACATGGACAATTACGACTAAGCATAAAAGAAAGCTTGTCACCACAGAGATGAGATGTCTGAGAAAAGCGCTTGGAGTGACCAGAAAAGACAGAATCAGAAGTGATATTATAAGAGAAAGACTACAACTACTATTAGAACAATCGCTGCTATCATGAAACAAAAATAACATGACAAATCTGAAATAAGTGCGAGAGAGAGAGAGAGAGAGGAAGACAGAGAGATAGAGGAAGACAGAGAGAGAAAGACTACAACTACTATTAGAACAATCGCTGCTATCATGAAACAAAAATAAACATGACAAATCTGAAATAAGTGCGAGAGAGAGAGAGAGAGAGAGAGAGAGAGAGAGAGAGAGAGAGGAAGACAGAGAGATAGAAGAAGACAGAGAGAGAGAGAGAGAGAGAGAGAGAGAGAGACGTTCTCTTCTTTACAATAAAATTAACCTGGAATTTTTACAATCAAATTAACCTGGAATGTTTACAAAAAAATTCCACAATTTAAATCATTCCAACGCTATTTATATTTTTCGAAACAAATTTTCACATTAAAATATTAGCTACGTTGTCACAAACCATAAAATCTATTTGGTTACTTATGGCCAAGTATGTCTCAAACAGCAAAGAAGAAAATCGATTCATTCGAGACAAACTGCTACAGAAAAATGCTTAAGATACCTTGGATAATGAAAAAGAGCAATGCAGACATATTACAAGATTTAAACATTAAAAAGAACTGGCTCGTAAACACCATTCTATAGAGGAAATTAAAATACTCTGGTCACGTCAAAAGACACAACGGGCTGAATAGAACAATAGTGAGAGTTATGGTTCCTGGGTGACGCATCAGGGGCAGACCAAGAAGAAAGTGGTTTCGAGACATGAAGGAGACATTGAACATGACAACAGAAGTAGTGGGAGATCTGGTTAGGGACAGAGATTCTTTCAGGCGAGCTGTGGTGAATGTAACATTCTGTGGGAGATCTGGATAGAGACAGAGATTCTTTCAGACGAGCTGTGGTGATTGTAACGTTATGTGGGAGATCTGACTTGAGACAGAGATTCTTTCAGACGAGCTGTGGTGAATGTAACGTTCTGTGGGAGATTTGGCTAGAGACAGAGATTCTTTCAGACGAGCTGTGGTGAATGTAACGTTCTGTGGGAGATCTGACTTGAGACAGAGATTCTTTCAGACGAGCTGTGGTGAATGTAACGTTCTGTGGGAGATCTGACTAGAGACAGAGATTCTTTCAGATGGGCTGTGGTGAATGTAACGTTCTGTGGGAGATCTGACTAGAGACAGAGATTCTTTTAGACGGGCTGTGGTGAATGTAACGTTCTGTGGGAGATCTGACTAGAGACAGAGATTCTTTCAGACGAGCTGTGGTGAATGTAACGTTCTGTGGGAGATCTGACTAGAGACAGAGATTCTTTCAGATGGGCTGTGGTGAATGTAACGTTCTGTGGGAGATCTGGCTAGAGACAGAGATTCTTTCAGATGGGCTGTGGTGAATGTAACGTTCTGTGGGAGATCTGGCTAGAGACAGAGATTCTTTCAGATGGGCTGTGGTGAATGTAACGTTCTGTGGGAGATCTGGCTAGAGACAGAGATTCTTTCACAGACGGACTGTGGTGAATGTAACGTTCTGTGGGAGATCTGGCTAGAGACAGAGATTCTTTCAGGCGAGCTGTGGTGAATGTAACGTTCTGTGGGAGATCTGGCTAGAGACAGAGATTCTTTCAGACGAGCTGTGGTGAATGTAACGTTCTGTGAGAGATCTGGCTAGAGACAGAGATTCTTTCACAGACGGGCTGTGGTGAATGTAACGTTATGTGGGAGATCTGGCTAGAGACAGAGATTCTTTCAGACGGGCTGTGGTGAGAACAACGTTCTACAATGAACATACGACCTGCTGATGATAGCCAAATATTTAAGACCGTTTGGTCTACTTTGATCAGAAAATATTCAAAAGTATGGGATTTCTCAGAAGAATGTTGATAGTTCCCTGGACAGCTAAAAAGACCAACGAGGACATTCTCAAAGAGGCCAACACAAAAAAGGAGCAGCTAAAAAACATCAGAAAGAAACAATCAACATTTTTCGGGCACATCATGAGAAGAGGAAAATTGGAATACTTGGTTACAACTGGCAAAATACAGGGAAATAGAGATCGCGGGCGACAAAGAGAGAAGATACTGGATAGCTTGGTGTCATGGCATGGAAAACAGTCAACAACAGAACTGATACGATGTAGATAGAAGATTGTGGAGGGACATGATCGCATATAATTGTTAATAATAAACGCACATACAGTAGTTGAGAAAACAAGCAGAAATTCATTAGAAGTACAGACATATAACGGTAATGTTGTAGATGGTAGAGCAACATCAAGAGACGGACAAATGACATCTCAAAATGTGGTAGCGAGAAGAATATTTGGAAAACTTTTTATCTCTACTTTCGTCGAGGGAGCCAATATTGAGTTGCATAGATTCTAATGGGTGGAGCCAGCAACAGGGTGAGAACCTTTGTGTCTCCCTCCACGTCAGAACGTGTACTACAGGTAGTGTAGAAAGAATGAAAGACAGACATTTAGAAAGAAAGAATGCAAGAAAGAAAGAAATTTAGAATGCACGAAATTTAGAAAGAAAGAAATTTAGAAAGAAATTTAGAAAGAAAGAAAGAAAAATTTTAGAAAGAAAGAAAGAAATTTAGAAAGAAAGAAAGAAAGGAATAGAAAGCAAGAAAGAGAGAGAAAGAAAGAAAGAAAGGAATAGAGAGAAAGAAAGAGAGAGAGAGAAAGAAAGAAAGAAAGGAATAGAAATAAAGACAGAAAGAAAGAAAGAAAGTAAGGAATAGAAAGCAAAAAGAGAGAGAAAGAAAGAAAGAAAGGAATATAAAGAAAGAAAGAAAGAAAGAGACAAAGAAAGAAAGAAAAAAAAAGGAATAAAAAGAAAGAAAGAAAGAAAGAAAGAAAGAAAGGAATATAAAGAAAGAAAGAGAGAGAAAGAAAGAAAGGAATAGAAAGAAAGAAAGAAAGAAAGAAAGAAAGGAATAGAAAGAAAGAAAGAGAGAGAAATAAAGAAAGAAAGGAATGTAAAGAAAGAAAGAGAGAGAAAGAAAGAAAGGAATATAAAGAAAGAAAGAGGGAGAAAGAAAGAAAGAAAGAAATAGAAAGCAAGAAAAAAAAAGGAATATAAAGAAAGAAAGAGAGAGAAAGAAAGAAAGAAAGGAATATAAAGAAAGAGAGAGAAAGAAAGAAAGAAAGGAATATAAAGAAAGAAATAAAAAGAAAGAAAGGAAGGAAGGAATAGAAAGAAAGAAAGAAAGAAAGAAAGAAAGAGAAAGAAAAGAAAGAAAGAAAGGAATATAAGAAAGAAAGAAAGAGAGAGAGAAAGAAAGAAGAAAGAAAGAAAGCAAGAAAGAAAGAAAGAGAGAGAAAGAAAGCAAGAAATAGAAAGAAAGAAAGAAAGACAGCAAGAAAGAGAGAGAGAGAGAGAAAAAAAGAAAGCAAGAGAGAGAAAGAAAGAAAGAATTTTAGAAAGAAATAAAGCAAGCAAGAGAGAGAAACCAAGAAATCATGAAAGAAAGCATGAAAGAGTGAGATAAAGAAATTTAGAAAGAAAGACAGAGAGAAAGAAATAAAGAAAACAAGCAAGAGAGAGAAAGAAAAAAAGAAATTTAGAAAGAAAGAAAGCAAGAAAGAGAGAGAGAACGAAATTTAGAAAGAAAGAAAGAACGAAAGAAAGAAAGAAAAACAGAAAGAAAGAAGATAAGAATGAATGAATGAATGAATGAAAGAATGAATGAAAGAAAGAATTTTAGAAAGAAAGAAAGAAAGAAAAAAAAAGAAAGAACGAACGAAAGAAAGAAATAAAGAATGAGAGAAAGAAAGAAAAACAGAAAGATTGAAAGAAAGAAAGAAATTTTGAAAGAAAGAAAGAAAGAAATTTTGAAAGAAAGAAAGAAATAAAGAAAGAAAGAAAGAAAGAAAGAAGAGAAAGAAAGAAAAAAAGAAAGAACGAACGAAATAAAGAAATAATGAAAGAAAGAAAGAAAGAAAGAAATTTAGAAAGAACGAAATAAATAAATAAAGAAAGAACGAACGAAATAAATAAATAAAGAAAGAAATTTAGAAAGAAAGAACGAACGAAAGAAAGAAAGAAAGAAAGAAATTTAGAAATAAAGAAAGAGCGAAAGAAATAAAGAAAAGAAAGAAAGAAAGAAAGCAAGAAGATCATATTGGGATATAAACATGTATGGAGAGATGCGATGAGAGAACTTGTGTCTGTTCCATCGCCACAGAGCTCTCAATGTTGCCTGGGTCTGCCATGCCTGAAATCATTCATCCGATGACGTCATACGTGGGAGGGCTGACCCTGGACGATATTGCATGTCGGGAAGAGGATTCTGACGTCATTGACTACTTTCTAAACAAATGTAAGTTATTGACTACTTTCTAAACAATTGTAAGTTATTGACTACTTTCTACTTTCTAAACAAATGTAAGTTATTGACTACTTTCTAAACAAATGTAAGTTATTGAATACTTTCTAAACAATTGTAAGTTATTGACTACTTTCTAAACAAATGTAAGTTATTCACTACTTTCTAAACAATTGTAAGTTATTCACTACTTTCTAAACAATTGTAAGTTATTGACTACTTTCTAAACAAATGTAAGTTATTCACTACTTTCTAAATTCTGCAAAAATGTAATTTATTGACTACTTTCTACTTGATGAACAAATGTAAGTTATTGATTACTTTCTACTTTCTAAATAAATGTAAGCCGTTGACTACTTTATACACAAATGTAATTTATTGTCTACTTTCTTAACAAATGTAAGTTATTGACTACTTTCTACTCTCTGAACAAATGTAAATTATTGACTACTTTCTACTTTGTGAAAAAATGTAAATTATTGACTACTTTCTGCTTTCTGAAAAAAAATTTAAGTTAATGACTACTGTCTACTTTCTGAACAAATGTAAGTTATTGACTACTTTCTATTTTCTAAACAAATATAAGCTGTTGACTACTTTCTTAACAAATGTAAGTTATTGTCTACTTTCTGAACAAATGTAAGTTATTAACTACTTTCTACTTTCTGAACAAATGTAAGTTATTGACTACTTTCTACTTTCTGAACAAATGTAAGTTATTGACTACTTTCTGAACAAATGTAAGTTATTGACTACTTTCTACTTTCTGAACAAATGTAAGTTATTGACTACTTTCTGAACAAATGTAAGTTATTGACTACTTTCTACTTTCTGAACAAATGTAAGTTATTGACTACTTTCTGAACAAATGTAAGTTATTGACTACTTTCTGAACAAATGTAAGTTATTGACTACTTTCTGAACAAATGTAAGTTATTGACTACTTTCTGAACAAATGTAAGTTATTGACTACTTTCTACTTTCTGAACAAATGTAAGTTATTGACTACTTTCTACTTTCTGAACAAATGTAAGTTATTGACTACTTTCTACTTTCTGAACAAATGTAAGATATTACCTACTTTCTGGGAAAAAAAGTAATGTCTATACTCTCGGTATAGTGATAGTAGCACAGACAATATCCACCAACTTTGAAGTACGCTTAAATAGGTTTACTTACTTGTTTGTACTTCTATAACCACATGTTGACGATGTCTTCCATGAATCCTGGACATAAATTCGTCTTCTTCCAACTCCATACTGATTTCATTCCGGATTCTTCCCTGTATAACTTGAAGTAAATATCACAGTTGAAGGAGTAGACCTGGAGACAGTTCAGAACTACAACTACCTTGGACATACTATAACCAAGAATATCAAAGTTGAAGGAATAGACCTGGAGACAGTTCAGAACTACAACTACCTTGGACATACTATAACCAAGAATATCAAAGTTGAAGGAATAGACCTGGAGACAGTTCAGAGCTACAACTACCTTGGACATACTATATCCAAGAATATCAAAGTTGAAGGAATAGACCTGGAGACAGTTCAGAACTACAACTACCTTGGACATACTATAACCAGTGATGGGAAATGTAAAACTGGAATAAACAAAAGAATAGGAATGGCAAAAAGTAATTTTAATGTCATGAAGAACATACTAACATCAAAACAAATAACACCAGGGCTCAAACTAAGAATAGCAAAATGTTATATCTTCTCAATATTCCTGTATGGTGTAGAAACATGGACATTAGACAAGAAAACAGAACAGAAAATTGAAGCCTTTGAAATGTGGATTTATATAAGAATAGGTAGAATTGGATGGAAAGAAAAGAAAACAAACGATGAAGTCTTAAAACAACTAGAAATGAAAAGAGAATTACTAAACACAATTCAAACAAGACAAATGCGATTTTTGGGCCATGTTAAAAGACACAACAACCTACTAAAAGTAATCCTGGAGGGGGAAATACATGGTAAATGAGGCAGAGGCAGACCAAGGCTAACATGGACGAGTAACATCAAAAGCAGCTCGGAATTAGTTTGTTCTGTACCACCATGATAACAACAAAGAAAAAGACATCACCTCAGTGCACTATAAAGACAAGTGGAACAATATTAAAACAGGTAAATGAATTTAAATATTTGGGAACTTTGTTAACCTCAGACGGAAGATGTACAAAAGAGGTGAGTTGCAGAATGGCTCAGGCAAAAGTAGAGAACAGCTGGAATATATTGTAACAACTGAAAAAATTGAGGGACGAAGAGATAGAGGGAAGCAAAGAGAGAAAATACCAGACAGCTTAAGAGAATGGCTTGGCAGAAGGTCAACAACAGAAATGATAAACAATTGTCGAGATCGAAAGTTGTGGAGAAACATGATCACCTACGCCAGCAGGCCCGTACTTGATGATGAGGGAATCAATTCAGAGGTAGAGGTATGTTTACAGCACTCGGAAAAAATGACAAATAATCAACAACAGAAAAAAATATAAGTATTCAGCCCTACCCTATCCGGGAGATACTTGTCTTAACAGGAAAAATATTTCCGAGCTGTGATCGCAGCCTTATGCTATAGTCATGGAAAAGCCTTCACGAAAGGACATTGCCTACGAAGCTAATTTTTTAGTTAGCTGAGTGGCAGTGTTCCCTAGCGTTTGGCTTTTCGTGGCAAGGCGCTGTACCACTGAGTACGGGTTCGATCCTGCCTTGGTCCATATTTTTTTCTGTTGTTGATTATTTGTCATTTTTTCCGAGTGCTGCAAACATACCTCTTCCTCTGAATTAATTCACTGATTATCGCCTCGGAAGTTTCCCTCTAGAATAATATTCATTTATTATTATTTGTCTCCTACTTGATGATGACCCTAATGCAGGAGTTGAGAACCACCCAACATGTCCGCGCATGCGCAGCCCAGCAGGAAGTGACGTCGAGGCACAAGTCGGACACCAGCAATGGCTGTCTCCGTAAACAAACACGACGATTGTCCTGATCTTCTCGCGTTTTAGCATCGCCTCTTGCAAATATGACTTCAACCAGCACTCCTTGCCAACAATATTCACCCGTGGTATGATCGAGGCTAGCGATATCCTGGACCTGACCGAGGAAGTCACGTCAGACCGGTCGGGAGACGGGCAGCAGGTCGGGCCGGAGGCCTGCAGTGGCCAGCCTGGTTGTCCTCCGGGCATCGTCCTACAAGACATCGCTGAGATGTCGCCCAACCACGGCTTCGATGGTACGACCACTCTCCTCTCACTTTCATATTATTATTCTCTCTCGACAATATGCCATTTTATGTCAATGTTATAACCCACCATATATAATATATATGTACCTGTACTGAATGTACCATATAGTTACAGTAGTAGACTACTTAATAAATAATTGCTGGTAAGAAATACTAAAGTTACAGACTAAAGGTATAGTTTAGTCCCGTAAATATTTCAGAAAGAGTGAGCTCCCTTCTTCTTCTTCTACCTTTTTAGCTCCCTGTGGAGCATAGGTCTCAACAAACACTTTCCAAGTCGTTCTGTTTCTTGCCATTCTTTTAAGATCATTCCATGTCTTCCCCATCATCTTCATCTCTGCTCTATCTGTCTTCTCCAAGGTTTTCTTCGTCTTCCTCTTTGTATTTTCCCCTGGGGATTCCAAAAAAGGGCCTGTTGTGTAATACTCTCAGTTGGCTTCCGTAGTGTGTGTCCTATCCATCGTCTTCGCTGTATCTCTTTATCCACTGGTATTTGACTGGTACATTTTCATAATTCTATGTTAGTGATTTTGTCTTGCCATTTCCATCCTTTTATTCTGCGTAAGCATCCATTAATGAAAGTCTGTATCTTCGTGATTGTCAATTTGTTGTTCTCCATGTTTCACAGCCATATAATAGGACTGCCGTAACATTTGAGCTCCCCTTACCTATAAATAAATATCAAAATTGAAGGAATAGACCTGGAGACAGTTCAGAACTACAACTACCTTGGACATACTATAACCAGTGATGGAAAATGTACAACTGAAATAAACAAAAGAATAGGAATGGCATAAAGTAATTTTAATGTCATGAAGAACATACTAACATCAAAACAAATAACACCAGGGCTAAAACTAAGAATAGCAAAATGTTTACATCTTCTCAATATTCCTGTATGGTGCAGAAACATGGACATTAGACAAGAAAACAGAACAGAGAATTGAAGCCTTTGAAATGTGGATATATAGAAGAATAGGTAGAATTGGATGGAAGGAAAAGAAAACAAACGAGGCAGTTTTAAAACAACTAAAAATAAAAAGAGAACTACTAAACACAGAACAAGACAAATGTGATTTTTGGGCCATGTTAAAAGACACAACAACCTACTAAAAGTAATCCTGGAGGGAAAAATACAAGGTAAAAGAGGCAGACCAAGACTAACATGGACAAGTAACATCAAAAGATGGACAAGTCAATCTATAACAATCTGCACCATTAAAGCAAGAAACAGAGTGGAATGGCGATCCATGGTAGCCAACCTTTGTTGCGGAAACGGCACCCGATGATGATGAGCTCCCCTTAGTTGATATCACAACAAAACTACAGTGGGTGTTATATTAAACATTATTTGAGAACCGCTGTAGTTTTCTTATGTTGTCAACTAAAGAGAGATCACTTTTTTGCTTAAATAATTTATGTGACTATTAGACCTTTCTTTTACTATATAAAATTGTAACATTATTTCCTGTGTGTTACCGGGGCCTCATTATGAGGGAAGTAAAGAACAGTGACCTTCCAGGCATGTCGTCAGAGGCGACTAAGGAGGTTGATGGATGGCTTGACAAGCTGTCATTATAAAAAGTATTGTTATGGAAACAGAGCCATATATTTTAGAGCAGTGATCTCTGCAATATGTGCCACTTTGGCACGCAAGGTTTCTGTTTTTGAGATTGTGGTTCTGCCCTATGTGCCGTCTTCGGCTCGAAAGGACGATAGATAGATAGATTAGACCTTTTCTTTTAAGTAAAGTAAAGTACCCCCATCACGCCAAGTGGCGTATAGGGAAATATGGTGTTAGTGACCCTACATTTTACAGACCTTCAGCACATGATTTTTGGGGTAATGTGGTCAGTATTACGCCCGTGCTGCTTTACTTTCCCAGAAAAAAAAAAAATCCGGTACCCATTTAAGGCTGGGTGAACCTGGAAGTCGTCGGTTGGGATCGAACCCCACCCTTGTCCTTTGTAGTCCAGTTCACTAACCACTGAGCTATCGTGGTTCCACCTTTTCTTTTACTGTATAAAATTATAACATTATTATATTATAAAGACAAACAAGGTCACGCCTCAAGAAATTAGAAAGAACATTATAAATATGGTAATTTACAAGTTTAACGACCTAAATTATTTCTGCCTACTACACGAACGATCTCCCCTGTCACACTTGAATTGTCAACTGTTTCTAGTTTTTGTCCGTTTAATTTTATTTTGTCAACAGGGTTTCCTAGGCTATTGCGATCTCTAAACCTAACACAGGGGGTCATCTAATGACAGACTTAAGAGCGGTCGAATAAAGTACAAGGAGACTTTACTCTCAGCAATCATTCGAGACACTAAACTCATAAATTGCCTTATTATTATTATCATCATCATTGAGTGCCGTCTCCACAACGAAGGTTGACTACCATGGATCACAATTCCACTCTGTCTCTTGCTTTGATGGTGCTGATTGTCATAGGTTGACTTGTCCATGTTTTGATGTTACTTGTCCATGTTAGTCTTGGTCTGCCTCTGCCACTTTTACCTTGTATTTTTCCTTCCAATATTACTTTTATTAGGCATTATTCCATCAATCCATCTTTTGCTCTTCTGTTGACCTCTCCTGCTGTTATGTTTCCTAGTGTTTCTAATATTCCATCAATCCATCTTTTGCTCTTCTGTTGACCTCTCCTGCTGTTCTGTTGACCTCTCCTGCTGTTATGTTTCCTAGTGTTTCTAATATTCCATCAATTCATCTTTTGCTCTTCTGTTGACCTCTCCTGCTGTTATGTTTCCTAGTGTTTCTAATATTCCATCAATTCATCTTTGCTCTTCTGTTGACCTCTCCTGCTGTTATGTTTCCTAGTGTTTCTAATATTCCATCAATTCATCTTTTGCTCTTCTGTTGACCTCTCCTGCTGTTATGTTTCCTAGTGTTTCTAATATTCCATCAATTCATCTTTTGCTCTTCTGTTGACCTCTCCTGCTCTTCTGTTGACCTCTCCTGCTGTTATGTTTCCTAGTGTTTCTAATATTCCATCAATTCATCTTTTGCTCTTCTGTTGACCTCTCCTGCTCTTCTGTTGACCTCTCCTGCTGTTATGTTTCCTAGTGTTTCTAATATTCCATCAATTCATCTTTTGCTCTTCTGTTGACCTCTCCTGCTGTTATGTTTCCTAGTGTTTCTAATATTCCATCAATCCATCTTTTGCTCTTCTGTTGACCTCTCCTGCTGTTCTGTTGACCTCTCCTGCTGCTATGTTTCCTAGTGTTTCTAATATTCCATCAATTCATCTTTTGCTCTTCTGTTGACCTCTCCTGCTGTTATGTTTCCTAGTGTTTCTAATATTCCATCAATTCATCTTTGCTCTTCTGTTGACCTCTCCTGCTGTTATGTTTCCTAGTGTTTCTAATATTCCATCAATCCATCTTTTACTCTTCTGTTGGCCTCTCCTGCTGTTATGTTTCCTAGTGTTTCTAATATTCCATCAATCCATCTTTTGCTTTTTTTTTTTTTTTTTGGACCTTGAGTTCTATATTCTCGCAACATTTATTGAAGGCTTGTTGTGTTTTGATTTTTTTGTCTTATCACGTGGCCAAACCATTTTATCTGTTGTTTCCCTATGTGTTTTATGGTCGGAATTATTTTAGCCTTTTTTCGTTTCTGATCTTATCTCTCAGACTGTTCCCTGTCATTCATCTAACACATTTCATCTCAGTAGAGGTTTTTTTTTTTATTGTTCTTGAGACTAGAGAACAGAAATGGTCAAATGGTGCCCCGCGGGCCAGATACAGCCCACCAGTCTTTTTTTTCTTGGCCCATGAACCCTCTACAGAAACTAGTGTATTTTTCTTGTACCTTTCAACTCCCTGTGGAGCAGAGGTCTTCAACAAACAATTTCAGCTCCCTGTGGAGCAGAGGTCTTCAACAAACAGTTTCAGCTCCCTGTGGAGCATAGGTCTTCAACAAACAGTTTCAGCTCCCTGTGGAGCATAGGTCTTCATCATACACTTTCAGCTCCCTGTGGAGCATAGGTTTTCAACAAACACTTTCAGCTCCTTGTGGAGCATTGGTCTTCAACAAACACTTTCCAAGTTGTTCTGTTTCTTGCTATTCTTTTAAGATCATCCCATGTCTTCCCCATCATCTTCATCTCTGCTTCCACCTGTCTTCTCCAAGAATATTTTAGTCTTCCTCTTTGTCTCTTCCCCTGGGGATTCCAAAAAAGGGCTGCCATGTAAAACTCTCATTTATCTTTCTCAGTATTTGTCCTATCCAGTGCCTTCGTCTTAGTTATATCTCCTCATGCGCTTTTATTTGACTGCTACTTTTCCATAATTCTATGTTATTGATTTGTCTTGCCATTTCCCTCCATTTATTCTCCATAAGTATCCATTAATGAAGGTCTATATCTTCATGATTGCCATTTTTATAGTTCTCCATGTTTCACAGGCATCTAATAGGACTCATTTAATATTGGAGTTGACCATTTTTATTTTTATATTTAACCTAATCTCTCTAGATTTCCATATGTTTCAAGAAGTGGATATATTATCCATCAAATTTCTTTTGCAGCCAATTCCGTGCTGGATGTGGATTACAAGGATGTGAAAATGGGGTTTGAAGAGTTGTGTCCGGTTTGTGGAGATAGAGTATCAGGGTACCACTATGGCCTTCTCACCTGTGAGAGTTGTAAAGGTGAGTACTTTCACTTCAGACAGCACTCCTGCTAAGCTTCTCAGTTTTTTGTTCGCTCATTTTTTGTTCACTCGTTTTTTTTCACTCTCTCAGTTTTTTTGTTCGCTCATTTTTTAGTTCGCTCATTTTTTTTTTGTTCTATCATTTTTTTTGTTCTCTCATTTTTTTTGTTCGCTCATTTTTTTCTCTCTCTCATTATTTTTCTCTCATTTTTTTTGTTCGCTCATTTTTTGTTCGCTCATTTTTCCCCATTTTCATTATAATTTAAAAAAAGAAATGTAACTTTATGGCATCAACCCATTTCTGGGAAAGGGGGCATTTAGGACCGGAGAATAAAGGCCACATGTCCGGAGCAGTTGCCATGAGGTGCTCAACTCTGAGGTTTAATTTTACCCCAGAAAAACTTGTGACCTTATTGGACCAAGAAAAATTGTACATGGGAGGTGTGGCTAGAGGGAGGTGTGGTTAGAGGGAGGTGTGGCTAGAGGGAGGTGTGGTTAGAGGGAGGTGTGGCTAGTGGGAGGTGTGGCTAAAGGAAGGTGTGGCTTTAGAGGGAGGTGTAGCTTTAGGAGGAGATGTGGCTAGAGGAAAGTGTGGCTTTAGGGGGAGGTGTGGCTAGAGGAAGGTGTGTTAGAGGGAGGTGTGGCTTTAGGGGGAGGTGTGGCTAGAGGAAGGCGTGTTAAGAGGGAGGTGTGGCTAGTGGGAGGTGTGGCTTTAGGGGGAGATGTGGCTAGAGGAAAGTGTGGCTTTAGGGGGAGATGTGGCTAGAGGAAAGTGTGGCTTTAGGGGGAGATGTGGCTAGAGGAAAGTGTGGCTTTAGGGGGAGGTGTGGCTAGAAGAAAGTGTGGCTTTAGGGGGAGATGTGGCTAGAGGAAAGTGTGGCTTTAGGGGGAGATGTGGCTAGAGGAAAGTGTGGCTTTAGGGGGAGATGTGGCTAGAGGAAAGTGTGGCTTTAGGGGGAGATGTGGCTAGAGGAAAGTGTGGCTTTAGGGGGAGGTGTGGCTAGAGGAAAGTGTGGCTTTAGGGGGAGATGTGGCTAGAGGAAAGTGTGGCTTTAGGGGGAGGTGTGGCTAGAGGAATGTGTGGCTTTAGGGGGAGATGTGGCTAGAGGAAAGTGTGGCTTTAGGGGGAGGTGTGGCTAGAGGAAGGTGTGTTAGAGGGAGGTGTGGCTTTAGGGGGAGGTGTGGCTAGAGGAAAGTGTGGCTTTAGGGGGAGGTGTGGCTAGAGGAAGGCGTGGTTAGAGGGAGGTGTGGCTTTAGGGGGTGTGTGGCTTTAGGGGGAGGTGTGGCTAGAGGAAAGTGTGGCTTTAGGGGGAGGTGTGGCTATAGGGAGGTATGGCTAGTGAGAGGTGTGGCTAGAGGAGGGTGTTGCTTTAGCGGGGAGGTGTGGCTACAGGGAGACTTCTCATCACATTACAAACCTATGACCACCTTCCCTTGATTATAGTTGATATTTTTGAAAGCTTTGCTACTTTCCTTATTCCTGTACTAGTCATGAACTCATCCCCACGGTACACAAAGTATTTTCCTCAGACATTTGTTTTCAAATACATCCAGTTTATTTTCTATTTCTTTATGTGTTTTTCAATTTATCTATCTATCTATTGACCTTTCGAACCGTAGCCGGCCCATAGGACATAGACCCAGATACTATTTCTCTTATCTAAATTTTGTTCTAGCAGTTTTCAATTCTTTTAAAGATATTTTATCAAATCTCGCCATTTGTCTCTGTTCTGTGCAAGCAACTCTATCTCATTGAGGGAGCCGATTCCTGCTGCTCTTGCTCTCTGATCAATCTTCTTCTCAGTGTCTCTCTGGGTTGGCCTATTTTTCCTCTTACCCGTTGTTTCCCACATGAGGACTTGCTTTGCTATTCGGTTATTATCTCTCCTCATCACATGTCCAACATATGACCATCGTCTTTTCTTTATTACTGAAGATATTAGTGGTTGTTTGGCGATTTCTCTAATTTCCTCGTTTGTTTTGAATTCGTTCCACGCTATACCAAGTATTTTCTTTAGACATTTATTTTCGAATGCGTTCAACTTTGTTTCTTTGTCTCTTGTTGTTTTTTGTATTTTAACACAAGGCGCGCCTCCCAGCACCAGAGCTAGAAGTTGTCAGTGATCCACAGCTGATGGCTTGCGCCAGGATCGGTGAACCAAAACCATCCAGACCCTGCTCTACCTCTCCATGGTGCCTCCAGTAACAGACTAACCTGTCTAGTCTGGCTAAGTGAGCAGGGATCGAAGAGGGAAGACAACCCGGTACTCAAAATGTTGTGCTGAGGTCGGATGTGTTGGACTGAAAGGCGCAAATATCACAGCTATACTGTAAACCACAACACAACGCAGACACGTCCACTTAACGTCCTTTTAAGGACGGATGACAAAGGGGAAAAACATGCATATGTAAGCGTTGATAGTACATTTCATTTGAATAATCTAAGTTTTGTGTTTGTGCTGATGAGTTTTGATTTCCACAACTTTTCAAGGCTTCTGAAAGACATTGCTGCTTTAGCTATTCTGATTCTAATTTCTATGCTTGTATCCCCTTCTCGATCAATGTGACTTCCAAGACAGATAAAGTAATCGATCTCTTCCACTGGTTTGTTTTCCATGTATATTTTGTCATCTATTGGAATTAAGCTTTTCATGACTTTAGTCGTTTCATGATTGATCTCAAGCCCAATTTTGCTGGCTATTGATGATAGTTCATTTGTGTTTTTTTGCATCGTCCAACATTTTAATGTACTGTAAAAAGATAAATAAATAATATTGTAGAAATGTGTAGGGTTTTTTTTTGTTTGAGATCATTTATGAAGGAAACAATTTTGTTCTCAGGTTTCTTCAAGCGCACAGTTCAGAACAAGAAAGTGTATTCCTGCGTTGACAACCGGAACTGTCAGATTGACAAGAGCCAGCGCAAGCGATGCCCGTACTGTCGGTTTCAGAAATGTCTGACAGTTGGTATGAAGCTTGAAGGTAAGTTCCTGAGAATGCTGGCAAAGTGAGAGCTGTTATCTAGTGATGTGAGAAGATGGAAAGAATCACTTATCTAGTGATGTGAGAAGACGGAAAGAATCCCTTATCTAGTGATGTGAGAAGACAGAAAGAATCACTTATCTAGTGATGTGAGAAGACAGGAAGAATCCCTTATCTAGTGATGTGAGAATACAGGAAGAATCCCTTATCTAGTGATGTGAGAAGACAGGAAGAATCCCTTATCTAGTGATGTGAGAATACAGGAAGAATCCCTTATCTAGTGATGTGAGAAGACAGAAAGAATCACTTATCTAGTGATGTGAGAAGACAGAAAGAATCACTTATCTAGTGATGTGAGAAGACAGAAAGAATCACTTATCTAGTGATGTGAGAAGACAGAAAGAATCACTTATCTAGTGATGTGAGAAGACAGAAAGAATCACTTATCTAGTGATGTGAGAAGGTGGAAAGAATCACTTATCCAGTGATGTGAAAAGATGGAAAGAATCCCTAATCTAGTGATGTGAGAAGACAGGAAGAATCCTGTATCTAGTGATGTGAGAAGACAGGAAGAATCCCTTATCTAGTCATGTGAGAAGACAGGAAGAATCACTTATCTAGTGATGTGAGAAGGTGGAAAGAATCCCTAATCTAGTGATGTGAGAAGATGGAAAGAATCCCTTATCTAGTGATGTGAGAAGATGGAAAGAATCACTTATCTAGTGATGTGAGAAGATGGAAAGAATCACTTATCTAGTGATGTGAGAAGACAGGAAGAATCCCTTATCCAGTGATGTGAGAAGATGGAAAGAATCACTTATCCAGTGATGTGAGAAGACAGGAAGAATCCCTTATCCAGTGATGTGAGAAGATGGAAAGAATCACTTATCCAGTGATGTGAGAAGACAGGAAGAATCCCTTATCCAGTGATGTGAGAAGATGGAAAGAATCACTTATCTAGTGATGTGAGAAGACAGGAAGAATCCCTTATCCAGTGATGTGAGAAGATAGAAAGAATCACTTATCTAGTGATGTGAGAAGGTGGAAAGAATCACTTATCTAGTGATGTGAGAAGGTGGAAAGAATCACTTATCCAGTGATGTGAAAAGATGGAAAGAATCCCTAATCTAGTGATGTGAGAAGACAGGAAGAATCCTGTATCTAGTCATGTGAGAAGACAGGAAGAATCCTGTATCTAGTCATGTGAGAAGACAGGAAGAATCACTTATCTAGTGATGTGAGAAGACAGGAAGAATCACTTATCTAGTGATGTGAGAAGATGGAAAGAATCCTGTATCTAGTGATGTGAGAAGACGGAAAGAATCACTTATCTAGTGATGTGAGAAGACAGGAAGAATCCTGTATCTAGTGATGTGAGAAGACAGAAAGAATCCCTTATCTAGTGATGTGAGAAGACAGGAAGAATCCCTTATCTAGTGATGTGAGAAGATGGAAAGAATCCCTAATCTAGTGATGTGAGAAGACAGGAAGAATCCCTTATCTAGTGATGTGAGAAGACAGAAAGAATCACTTATCTAGTGATGTGAGAAGACAGGAAGAATCACTTATCTAGTGATGTGAGAAGATGGAAAGAATCCTGTATCTAGTGATGTGAGAAGATGGAAAGAATCCTAATCTAGTGATGTGAGAAGACAGGAAGAATCCCTTATCTAGTGATGTGAGAAGATGGAAAGAATCCCTAATCTAGTGATGTGAGAAGACAGGAAGAATCCCTTATCTAGTGATGTGAGAAGATGGAAAGAATCCCTAATCTAGTGATGTGAGAAGACAGGAAGAATCCCTTATCTAGTGATGTGAGAAGACAGGAAGAATCCCTTATCTAGTGATGTGAGAAGATGGAAAGAATCCCTAATCTAGTGATGTGAGAAGACAGGAAGAATCCCTTATCTAGTGATGTGAGAAGACAGGAAGAATCCCTTATCTAGTGATGTGAGAAGACAGGAAGAATCCCTTATCTAGTGATGTGAGAAGACAGGAAGAATCCCTCATCTAGTGATGTGAGAAGACAGGAAGAATCCCTTATCTAGTGATGTGAGAAGACAGGAAGAATCCCTTATCTAGTGATGTGAGAAGACAGGAAGAATCCCTTATCTAGTGATGTGGTTTAAGAGGGAAAAAAAAAGAAAAGTTTTGAGAGGAAACTGAACTAAGATGTCAGATGTGGCAAGGGGCATAATGAACATGACAATATATTTGGTTTGTGGGCAGCAGTGCCGATTAGGTAATTCATTTTCCTCTCGGCCGAAGATGTCACATTGGGCAGAAGTCATAGTTGTCCATGTTTGACGATCTGCTGCTAGTTCTTGTAGTTCTTGGTTGTTTCTTAGTCCCATGGTTGAATCTTCCCTAGTAATTGTTCTTGGTTGTTTCTTAGTCCCATGGTTGAGCCTTCCCTAGTAATTGTTCTTGGTTGTTTCTTAGTCCCATGGTTGAACCTTCCCTAGTAATTGTTCTTGGTTGTTTCTTAGTCCCATGGTTGAACCTTCCCTAGTAATTGTTCTTGGTTGTTTCTTAATCACATGGTTGAGCCTTCCCTAGTAATTGTTCTTGGTTGTTTCTTAGTCCCATGGTTGAACCTTCCCTAGTAATTGTTCTTGGTTGTTTCTTAGTCCCATGGTTGAACCTTCCCTAGTAATTGTTCTTGGTTGTTTCTTAGTCCCATGGTTGAACCTTCCCTAGTATTTGTTCTTGGTTGTTTCTTAGTCCCATGGTTGAGCCTTCCCTAGTAATTGTTTTTGCTTGTTTCTTAGTCCCATGGTTGAGCCTTCCCTAGTAATTGTCCTGTGTAGCAATTCTCTTAGTCTGCCTTGTTTTCTTTTACTAGGTGATGTTCACTTGAATGCCTGACAGTCTTTCTTCATTCATTCTCAGCACATGACTCATGTATTTCCTTCTTCTTATAAAGCTCAACACATATTCTTGTTTAGATTCCTCTCTTATCTGTTCATTTGAAATGTTTTCTTTCCATCTTATGTTTGAGATCCTACGTGGACATTTGTTTTCAAAGACATTTAATTTCCTGTCTAAAGTCTGGGTGGATTTCCAACTATCACATCCGTATGTTAGCACTGGTATCACATCCATATGTTAGTACTGGTATCACATCCATATGTTAGTACTGGTATCACATCCATATGTTAGTACTGGTATCACATCCATATGTTAGTACTGGTATCACATCCATATGTTAGTACTGGTATCACATCCATATGTTAGCACTGGTATCACATCCATATGTTAGTACTGGTATCACATCCATATGTCAGCACTGGTATCACACAGGAGCTGAACAATAAGTTTTGTTCGTTTACTGAAAACTTTGGATCTCAAGAAATTCTTCAGTTTGTTGAAAGTTTTTGGTGCTAGTGTGATGTGTGTCATGATTTCTGATGTCATGTCACCATTTGATGCTAGTGCGATGTGTGTCATGATTTCTGATGTCATGTCACCATCCATTTGATGCTAGTGCGATGTGTGTCATGATTTCTGATGTCATGTCACCATCCATTTGATGCTAGTGTGATGTGTGTCATGATTTCTGATGTCATGTCACCATTTGATGCTAGTGTGATGTGTGTCATGATTTCTGATGTCATGTCACCATTTGATGCTAGTGCCATGTGTGTCATGATTTCTGATGTCATGTCACCATCCATTTGATGCTAGTGTGATGTGTGTCATGATTTCTGATGTCATGTCACCATTTGATGCTAGTGCCATGTGTGTCATGATTTCTGATGTCATGTCTCCATTTGATGCTAGTGCCATGTGTGTCATGATTTCTGATGTCATGTCACCATTTGATGCTAGTGCCATGTGTGTCATGATTTCTGATGTCATGTCACCATTTGATGCTAGTGTGATGTGTGTCATGATTTCTGATGTCATGTCACCATTTGATGCTAGTGTGATGTGTGTCATGATTTCTGATGTCATGTCACCATTTGATGCTAGTGCCATGTGTGTCATGATTTCTGATGTCATGTCACCATTTGATGCTAGTGTGATGTGTGTCATGATTTCTGATGTCATGTCTCCATTTGATGCTAGTGTGATGTGTGTCATGATTTCTGATGTCATGTCACCATTTGATGCTAGTGCGATGTGTGTCATGATTTCTGATGTCATGTCACCATTTGATGCTAGTGCCATGTGTGTCATGATTTCTGATGTCATGTCACCATTTGATGCTAGTGCCATGTGTGTCATGATTTCTGATGTCATGTCTCCATTTGATGCTAGTGCGATGTGTGTCATGATTTCTGATGTCATGTCACCATTTGATGCTAGTGTGATGTGTGTCATGATTTCTGATGTCATGTCCCCATTTGATGCTAGTGCGATGTGTGTCATGATTTCTGATGTCATGTCACTATTTGATGCTAGTGCGATGTGTGTCATGATTTCTGATGTCATGTCTCCATTTGATGCTAGTGCGATGTGTGTCATGATTTCTGATGTCATGTCACCATTTGATGCTAGTGCGATGTGTGTCATGATTTCTGATGTCATGTCACCATTTGATGCTAGTGTGATGTGTGTCATGATTTCTGATGTCATGTCAGTATTTGATGCTAGTGCGATGTGTGTCATGATTTCTGATGTCATGTCACCATTTGATGCTAGTGCCATGTGTGTCATGATTTCTGATGTCATGTCTCCATTTTATGCTAGTGCCATGTGTGTCATGATTTCTGATGTCATGTCACCATTTGATGCTAGTGCGATGTGTGTCATGATTTCTGATGTCATGTCACCATTTGATGCTAGTGCCACGTGTGTCATGATTTCTGATGTCATGTCTCCATTTGATGCTAGTGCCATGTGTGTCATGATTTCTGATGTCATGTCTCCATTTGATGCTAGTGCGATGTGTGTCATGATTTCTGATGTCATGTCACCATTTGATGCTAGTGCCATGTGTGTCATGATTTCTGATGTCATGTCACCATTTGATGCTAGTGCCATGTGTGTCATGATTTCTGATGTCATGTCACCATTTGATGCTAGTGCCATGTGTGTCATGATTTCTGATGTCATGTCTCCATTTGATGCTAGTGCCATGTGTGTCATGATTTCTGATGTCATGTCACCATTTGATGCTAGTGTGATGTGTGTCATGATTTCTGATGTCATGTCTCCATTGATGCTAGTGCCATGTGTGTCATGATTTCTGATGTCATGTCACCATTTGATGCTAGTGCCATGTGTGTCATGATTTCTGATGTCATGTCTCCATTTGATGCTAGTGTGATGCGTGTCATGATTTCTGATGTCATGTCACCATTTGATGCTAGTGCGATGTGTGTCATGATTTCTGATGTCGTGTCACCATTTGATGCTAGTGCCATGTGTGTCATGATTTCTGATGTCATGTCTCCATTTGATGCTAGTGCGATGTGTGTCATGATTTCTGATGTCATGTCTCCATTTAATGCTAGTGCCTTGTGTGTCATGATTTCTGATGTCATGTCTCCATTTGATGCTAGTGCCATGTGTGTCATGATTTCTGATGTCATGTCACATCCATTTGATGCTAGTGCGATGTGTGTCATGATTTCTGTTGTTATGTCTCCATTTGATGCTAGTGCGATGTGTGTCATGATTTCTGATGTTATATCTCCATTTGATGCTAGTGCGATGTGTGTCATGATTTCTGATGTTATATCTCCATTTGATGCTAGTGCCATGTGTGTCATGATTTCTGATGTCATGTCTCCATTTGATGCTAGTGCCATGTGTGTCATGATTTCTGATGTCATGTCTCCATTTGATGCTAGTGCGATGTGTGTCATGATTTCTGATGTCATGTCACCATTTAATGCTAGTGCCATGTGTGTCATGATTTCTGATGTCATGTCTCCATTTGATGCTAGTGCGATGTGTGTCATGATTTCTGATGTCATGTCTCCATTTGATGCTAGTGCGATGTGTGTCATGATTTCTGATGTCATGTCACCATTTGATGCTAGTGTGATGTGTGTCATGATTTCTGATGTCATGTCAGTATTTGATGCTAGTGCGATGTGTGTCATGATTTCTGATGTCATGTCACCATTTGATGCTAGTGCCATGTGTGTCATGATTTCTGATGTCATGTCTCCATTTTATGCTAGTGCCATGTGTGTCATGATTTCTGATGTCATGTCACCATTTGATGCTAGTGCGATGTGTGTCATGATTTCTGATGTCATGTCACCATTTGATGCTAGTGCCACGTGTGTCATGATTTCTGATGTCATGTCTCCATTTGATGCTAGTGCCATGTGTGTCATGATTTCTGATGTCATGTCTCCATTTGATGCTAGTGCGATGTGTGTCATGATTTCTGATGTCATGTCACCATTTGATGCTAGTGCCATGTGTGTCATGATTTCTGATGTCATGTCACCATTTGATGCTAGTGCCATGTGTGTCATGATTTCTGATGTCATGTCACCATTTGATGCTAGTGCCATGTGTGTCATGATTTCTGATGTCATGTCTCCATTTGATGCTAGTGCCATGTGTGTCATGATTTCTGATGTCATGTCACCATTTGATGCTAGTGTGATGTGTGTCATGATTTCTGATGTCATGTCTCCATTTGATGCTAGTGCCATGTGTGTCATGATTTCTGATGTCATGTCACCATTTGATGCTAGTGCCATGTGTGTCATGATTTCTGATGTCATGTCTCCATTTGATGCTAGTGTGATGCGTGTCATGATTTCTGATGTCATGTCACCATTTGATGCTAGTGCGATGTGTGTCATGATTTCTGATGTCGTGTCACCATTTGATGCTAGTGCCATGTGTGTCATGATTTCTGATGTCATGTCTCCATTTGATGCTAGTGCGATGTGTGTCATGATTTCTGATGTCATGTCTCCATTTAATGCTAGTGCCTTGTGTGTCATGATTTCTGATGTCATGTCTCCATTTGATGCTAGTGCCATGTGTGTCATGATTTCTGATGTCATGTCACCATCCATTTGATGCTAGTGCGATGTGTGTCATGATTTCTGTTGTTATGTCTCCATTTGATGCTAGTGCGATGTGTGTCATGATTTCTGATGTTATATCTCATTTGATGCTAGTGCGATGTGTGTCATGATTTCTGATGTTATATCTCCATTTGATGCTAGTGCCATGTGTGTCATGATTTCTGATGTCATGTCTCCATTTGATGCTAGTGCCATGTGTGTCATGATTTCTGATGTCATGTCTCCATTTGATGCTAGTGCGATGTGTGTCATGATTTCTGATGTCATGTCACCATTTAATGCTAGTGCCATGTGTGTCATGATTTCTGATGTCATGTCTCCATTTGATGCTAGTGCGATGTGTGTCATGATTTCTGATGTCATGTCTCCATTTGATGCTAGTGCGATGTGTGTCATGATTTCTGATGTCATGTCACCATTTGATGCTAGTGCGATGTGTGTCATGATTTCTGATGTCATGTCACCATTTGATGCTAGTGCGATGTGTGTCATGATTTCTGATGTCATGTCACCATTTGATGCTAGTGCGATGTGTGTCATGATTTCTGATGTTATATCTCCATCTCTAGACATTTTGCTGCCTAGGTGTGTTAAATCTGTAGCTTTTTGCAAAATATCGTTGTTAAATGTTATATCAGTGGATCTGTTGGTAATATCCAGACTTGGATTTTGGTCATGTTTACCTGGGACCTATTGGACTAGGAATATTGCGGAAGTCGTCACTTTCACAGTTAATTTTTTTTTTTTTTTTTAATGATGTGTGTTTAAATTAGTTCTCCTGACAGTCGATGTAATTATTTTACAACTGTGACAAAATGTAATTATTTTACAGCTGTGACAAAATGTAATTATTTTACAGCTGTGACAAAATGTAATTATTTTACAGCTGTGACAAAATGTAATTATTTTACAGCTGTGACAAAATGTAATTATTTTACAGCTGTGACAAAATGTAATTATTTTACAGCTGTGACAAAATGTAATTATTTTACAGCTGTGACAAAATGTAATAATTTTACAGCTGTGACAAAATGTAATAATTTTACAGCTGTGACAAAATGTAATTATTTTACAGCTGTGACAAAATGTAATTATTTTACAGCTGTGACAAAATGTAATTATTTTACAGCTGTGACAAAATGTAATTATTTTACAGCTGTGACAAAATGTAATTATTTTACAGCTGTGACAAAATGTAATTATTTTACAGCTGTGACAAAATGTAATTATTTTACAGCTGTGACAAAATGTAATTATTTTACAGCTGTGAGATCTGACCGAATGAGAGGTGGCAGAAACAAGTTTGGGCCAATGTACAAGAGAGACCGTGCGTTGAAACAGCAGGCAGCTCGACATGTACACTCTCTTCAGGACTGTGGGGATCTACCCCTCATGACCAACGGAATGCTGGAAGTGGGGTCACCTGGATCACCGGAGGATATTAAACCAGATCCACACGCATTACAAGTCAGCCTTCACCTTTACGCTGACGCCTCGCCAAACTCGACTACCTCCAACATCGTTCCTGGCCTCGTCTCAGGCTCCAACTGTCTGTCAGCAACAGCCGCTGTTCCGTTACCATTACCAGCATCTATTGCCACGTCATCCAGCAGCCACAATAGCTGCTCTTCCCCAACTCCCGCACATCCTCACCACCATCCTCTTTCACACGCCAACCACCATCTTCTGGTACCGGTATCCCCCCCAGACTTTACTCAAAGCTTCGCGGCTTCATCCCAACCGCAGAGCCCAAAATCATACTACCCCCAACATCACAGAACTCAACAACATCCTCACAACAACAGCAGCAACATCATTGACCATGGAAGCTTAAGTCCAACTAGTCAGCACCATCACCCTCCTCACCACATCCCCAACCCTCAACCAAAACCGGACTACCACCACCTTCAGCCCAACAACAGAGCCCTCCAACACAACAACATCGTGGGATCCAACATCTCCGACTGTGAGTCTAACTACCCAAGCGTGATTGAGGCTCTGAGAACGAATAAAGGATCATTGTTAACCAGCCAGTCCGAGCGGTCGTTGCTGCTACCGCTGATTAACGAGATCAAGGCCACAATGGGGGAAGAATCTGGGGTAAGTACATCAGTTTGTTCTCTAAGTTGATCGTCACATTGACACAAGCTGGCTCTCTAAGTTGATCATCACTTTCACACAAGCTGGCTCTGTAAGTTGATCATCAGTTTGACACAAGCTGGCTCTGTAAGTTGATCATCACTTTCACACAAGATGGCTCTGTAAGTTGATCATCACTTTCACACAAGCTGGCTCTGTAAGTTGATCATCAGTTTGACACAAGCTGGCTCTCTAAGTTGATCATCACTTTCACACAAGCTGGCTCTGTAAGTTGATCATCAGTTTGACACAAGCTGGCTCTGTAAGTTGAGCATCACTTTCACACAAGCTGGCTCTGTAAGTTGATCATCAGTTTGACACAAGCTGGCTCTGTAAGTTTATCATCAGTTTGACACAAGCTGGCTCTGTAAGTTGATCATCAGTTTGACACAAGCTGGCTCTGTAAGTTGATCATCAGTTTGAAACAAGCTGGCTCTGTAAGTTGAGCATCACTTTGACACAAGCTGGCTCTGTAAGTTGATCATCAGTTTGACACAAGCTGGCTCTGTAAGTTGATCATCAGTTTGACACAAGCTGGCTCTGTAAGTTGATCATCACTTTCACACAAGCTGGCTCTGTAAGTTGATCATCACTTTGACAATAGCTGGTTGCGTAAGTTGATCGTCATTTTGACATGAGCTGGCTCTGTAAGTTGGTCATTGACAATGGGTTGGGACAAGATGGGACAAAAACATGTTGACAATGGGTTGGGACAAGATGGGACAAAAACATGTTGACAATGGGTTGGGACAAAAACATGTTGACAATGGGTTGAAACAAGATGGGACAAAAACATGTTGACAATGGGTTGGGACAAGATGGGACAAAAACATGTTGACAATGGGTTGGGACAAGATGGGACAAAAACATGTTGACAATGGGTTGGGACAAGATGGGACAAAAACATGTTGACAATGGGTTGGGACAAGACAAAGCACACATGTTGACAGTGGGTTGAGACAAGATAGGTCAAAATGTTGACAATTGGTTTGACAAGATGTGAGACAAACATGTTCATCTGTTACAAATCTTCCTATTCTGTTTTTTTTTTCTCATTTCACCCAATTCTTCCCATTCTTCTATAAATCAACATTCTTATGGTTTCAATTTTCTTCTCTACCTTGTTACTAAGTGTCCATCCATATAGAAATATTGAGTAAACGTAACATTTTATTATTGTCCATGTTGTTCTTGCCTCATTTATATTTGAGGAAAATAAGTGATGAAATAATTGCCAGCTGTTAAATCTTTCTTGAAAACGTTGCAGCTGACCTCGGCATTCACTTCTGTGTAACTTCCACTCAGCTGTCTACCCAGATTATATCATGGTTATGGAAGGCCCTGGTATCACTACAAACAAATTAAAATCCATAATTGCTCAACCGACCGTGCCAGTGTAATTATCCGAATTACTATCTCATCTCCCAAACAAAAAGGTAGCTGTAGTCCCCATCATAGCAGTCTCAGCACATGCCAAAGACATAAGGCGAAACTGCACAGAAAGTGAACACAGCCAACTGTTCCTTGTCATACGATATTATCATTCATCATAAACAAAGGGAATATCAAAACACGATCAAAACAGATGAAACGCACAGCTCACAGTGTGCACAGAGCACTTAACTCAGTAGCTCCTGCAACAAGCCGGACTTGGCCTATGAGGAAACTGCAACAAGGAACACTATTCATGCATAGCCTTCAATGGTTCCTGCCGCCTATCCACCATATTGACCGGAAGTTCACGTCCTCCTGAAAATGATGATCGTCATATTTTTTAAAAATGTATAGCGCTTGATGATGTTAGGACAAGTCGTCGGATTATTCCCGTCGCACATCAAATGACAGACCATAAGTAGCATATGGCCAGTCTAGAGATATACAATGAGCCATTATGATGATGCAGCACACACAACAATGGCTACGCCCATAGATTCCCGATTACTCTAGTGAATGCAGCCTACAATGAACGAAACATGGTGCAAATTCCCCAAAGAGAAAAAAACTTTGGTTGACTTAACGGAACAGTCCACATTAATGAGTTGTAACATGTAAATAACTTGCGTCTAACAATTCCAACGACGGCCATTGAAAAGCACTCAATGTGTTGACGTAAATTGCAGATAAACTCTAGATGGTGGAAGGTCGCATCATTCACAACACTTGACTTGTCAAAATAGAATATTGACGTGCGTACGACTCTGCATTATCTGCGCAGATTTGTTAAGTAGAACATCACTTTGACTTTAGCGCAGAAAATTGCAATGGAGAGCCGAAATTAATCAGCCTCCAAATGCATTTTTGCAGCGATCGAGAGAATTTGAACTACGTTCCACCATCTTGGAAACGGAAGTACTATATTTGCCAATCTATTTACATCATGTTTCTCCTAAACCAACTTGGACCCCACAAAGTGTTGATTGGCAGCATTATGCTGTAGTTGGGTTAGTGAATTTGGGTGTAACCGATTAACAATTGTCAATAGATCAACGAAAGGTGGGGGGGACTCTGCTGTTGTAAATCTCTGGTAATTGTCATGTGTTCTGAGGCTGGACGCCAGCTACAGAAGGAAACAATTAACTAAATGAGATCGTTGGTTGCATGACTATTTCTCTTATCTCTATATTAGTCTTGAATTCATTCCATTGTAGATGAGATCGTTGGTTGCATGGCCATTTCTCTTATCTCTATATTACTCTTGAATTCATTCCATTGTAGATGAGATCATTGGTTGTATGACCATTTCTCTTATCTCTATATTAGTCTTGAATTCATTCCTTTGTAGATGAGATCATTGGTTGTATGACCATTTCTCTTATCTCTATATTACTCTTGAATTCATTCCATTGTAGATGAGATCATTGGTTGTATGACCATTTCTCTTATCTCTATATTAGTCTTGAACTCATTCCTTTGTAGATGAGATCGTTGGTTGTATGGCCATTTCTCTTATCTCTATATTAGTCTTGAATTCATTCCATTGTAGATGAGATCATTGGTTGCATGACCATTTCTCTTATCTCTATATTAGTCTTGAATTCATTCCATTGTAGATGAGATCATTGGTTGCATGACCATTTCTCTTATCTCTATATTAGTCTTGAATTCATTCCATTGTAGATGAGATCATTGGTTGCATGACCATTTCTCTTATCTCTATACTAGTCTTGAATTCATTCCATTGTAGATGAGATTGTTGGTTGTATGACCATTTCTCTTATCTCTATATTAGTCTTGAATTCATTCCATTGTAGATGAGATCATTGGTTGTATGACCATTTCTCTTATCTCTATATTAGTCTTGAACTCATTCCATTGTAGATGAGATCGTTGGTTGTATGACCATTTCTCTTATCTCTATATTAGTCTTGAATTCATTCTATTGTAGATGAGATCATTGGTTGCATGACCATTTCTCTTATCTCTATATTAGTCTTGAACTCATTCCATTGTAGATGAGATCGTTGGTTACATGACCATTTCTCTTATCTCTATATTAGTCTTGAATTCATTCCATTGTAGATGAGATCATTGGTTTTATGACCATTTCTCTTATCTCTATATTAGTCTTGAATTCATTCCATTGTAGATGAGATCATTGGTTGTATGACCATTTCTCTTATCTCTATATTAGTCTTGAATTCATTCCATTGTAGATGAGATCATTGGTTGTATGACCATTTCTCTTATCTCTATATTAGTCTTGAATTCATTCCATTGTAGATGAGATCATTGGTTGCATGACCATTTCTCTTATCTCTATACTAGTCTTGAATTCATTCCATTGTAGATGAGATTGTTGGTTGTATGACCATTTCTCTTATCTCTATATTAGTCTTGAATTCATTCCATTGTAGATGAGATCATTGGTTGTATGACCATTTCTCTTATCTCTATATTAGTCTTGAACTCATTCCATTGTAGATGAGATCGTTGGTTGTATGACCATTTCTCTTATCTCTATATTAGTCTTGAATTCATTCTATTGTAGATGAGATCATTGGTTGCATGACCATTTCTCTTATCTCTATATTAGTCTTCAACTCATTCCATTGTAGATGAGATCGTTGGTTACATGACCATTTCTCTTATCTCTATATTAGTCTTGAATTCATTCCATTGTAGATGAGATCATTGGTTTTATGACCATTTCTCTTATCTCTATATTAGTCTTGAATTCATTCCATTGTAGATGAGATCATTGGTTGTATGACCATTTCTCTTATCTCTATATTAGTCTTGAACTCATTCCATTGTAGATGAGATCATTGGTTGTATGACCATTTCTCTTATCTCTATATTAGTCTTGAACTCATTCCATTGTAGATGAGATCGTTGGTTGTATGACCATTTCTCTTATCTCTATATTAGTCTTGAATTCATTCTATTGTAGATGAGATCATTGGTTGCATGGCCATTTCTCTTATCTCTATATTAGTCTTGAACTCATTCCATTGTACACAGAGTATTTTTCTTTGACATTTGTCTTCAAAAGTGTTTAGTTTTCTCTCAATCACTTTTGTTGTTTTCTAGCTTTCACAAGCGTATGTATATGTTGATAATACGTTTGAGTTGAATATTCTAAGTTTGGTTTTCTTACTTAGTATTTTTTATTCCCATATTGTGTCCAGACTTTAACATTACTAGCTTTTGCTATCCTGCTTCTGATCTGCCAACCATATATGACACAGAACTAATTGAGAGGTGTGACCATCGGTATATGACACAGAACTAATTGAGAGGTGTGACCAACGATATATGACACAGAACTAATTGAGAGGTGTGACCATCGATATATGACACAGAACTAATTGAGAGGTGTGACCATCGATATATGACACAGAACTAATTGAGAGGTGTAACCATCGATATATGACACAGAACTGAGAGATATGACCAATGTTATATGACACAGAACTGAGAGTTAGGATCAACGATATACAACACAAAACTGAGAGATATGACCAATGATATATAACACAGAACTGAGAGATATGACCAACGATATACAACACAGAACTAATTGAGATATATGACACAGAACTGAGAGATATGACCAACGATATACGGCACATAACTAATTGACGAATGTAAAACTGGTAACAAAGAAGAGATGAAATATTTGAGACAAGCTGTTGCCCGCTAGTAACTATTGATTTGTGATTAAGCCAACGGAATATGTCACTGCCTACATGTGACCTCATTTCAGCCCCTGTACATGTTAGACCACAGCCATTCATAGCTTTACTAAGGCTTGCCGGCTGGGAGGGAAGTCTCAGAATCACCCAAGTTTTTGACATCTTCAGCTAATGCTGGCTATTAGAAGGCTGACATCACCCACAACCCTCCCTAGTGGTAGTGATAAGAACATAACATACTTTGTGTGGTTTATCTCAACCCACAACCATCCCTAGTGGTAGTGATAAGAACATAACATACTTTGTGTGGTTTATCTCAACCCACAACCCTCCCTAGTGGTAGTGATAAGAACATAACATACTTTGTGTGGTTTATCTCAACCCACAACCCTCCCTAGTGGTAGTGATAAGAACATGACATACTTTGGGTGGTTTATCTCAACCCACAACCATCCCTAGTGGTAGTGATAAGAACATGACATACTTTGGGTGGTTTATCTCAACCCACAACCCTCCCTAGTGGTAGTGATAAGAACATGACATACTTTGGGTGGTTTATCTCAACCCACAACCATCCCTAGTGGTAGTGATAAGAACATGACATACTTTGGGTGGTTTATCTCAACCCACAACCATCCCTGGTGGTAGTGATAAGAACATAACATACTTTGGGTGGTTTATCTCAACCCACAACCCTCCCTAGTGGTAGTGATAAGAACATGACATACTTTGGGTGGTTTATCTCAACCCACAACCCTCCCTAGTGGTAGTGATAAGAACATGACATACTTTGGGTGGTTTATCTCAACCCACAACCCTCCCTAGTGGTAGTGATAAGAACATAACATACTTTGTGTGGTTTATCTCAACCCACAACCCTCCCTAGTGGTAGTGATAAGAACATGACATACTTTGGGTGGTTTATCTCAACCCACAACCCTCCCTAGTGGTAGTGATAAGAACATGACATACTTTGGGTGGTTTATCTCAACCCACAACCATCCCTAGTGGTAGTGATAAGAACATGACATACTTTGGGTGGTTTATCTCAACCACAACCATCCCTAGTGGTAGTGATAAGAACATAACATACTTTGTGTGGTTTATCTCAACCCACAACCATCCCTGGTGGTAGTGATAAGAACATAACATACTTTGGGTGGTTTACCTCAACCCACAACCATCCCTGGTGGTAGTGATAAGAACATAACATACTTTGGGTGGTTTACCTCAACCCACAACCATCCCTGGTGGTAGTGATAAGAACATAACATACTTTGGGTGGTTTACCTCAACCCACAACCATCCCTGGTGGTAGTGATAAGAACATGACATACTTTGGGTGGTTTACCTCAACCCACAACCATCCCTGGTGGTAGTGATAAGAACATAACATACTTTGGGTGGTTTACCTCAACCCACAACCATCCCTGGTGGTAGTGATAAGAACATAACATACTTTGGGTGGTTTACCTCAACCCACAACCATCCCTAGTGGTAGTGATAAGAACATAACATACTTTGGGTGGTTTATCTCAACCCACAACCATCCCTGGTGGTAGTGATAAGAACATAACATACTTTGGGTGGTTTATCTCAACCCACAACCATCCCTGGTGGTAGTGATAAGAACATAACATACTTTGGGTGGTTTATCTCAACCCACAACCATCCCTGGTGGTAGTGATAAGAACATAACATACTTTGGGTGGTTTATCTCAACCCACAACCATCCCTGGTGGTAGTGATAAGAACATAACATACTTTGGGTGGTTTATCTCAACCCACAACCATCCCTGGTGGTAGTGATAAGAACATGACATACTTTGGGTGGTTTATCTCAACCCACAACCATCCCTGGTGGTAGTGATAAGAACATACATACTTTGGGTGGTTTATCTCAACCCACAACCATCCCTAGTGGTAGTGATAAGAACATGACATACTTTGGGTGGTTTATCTCAACCCACAACCATCCCTAGTGGTAGTGATAAGAACATGACATACTTTGGGTGGTTTATCTCAACCCACAACCATCCCTAGTGGTAGTGATAAGAACATGACATACTTTGGGTGGTTTATCTCAACCCACAACCCTTATTTTACATGAGAAACAAACCAGTGGAAGAGGTCAATCACTTTATCTATTTTGGAAGTCACATTGATCGAGAAGGGGATACAAGTAAAGAAATTAGAATCAGACTGGCTAAAGCAGCAATGTCTTTCAGAAGACTTGAAAAGTTGTGGAAATCAAAACTCATTAGCACAAACACAAAACTTGGGCTATTCAAATCAAATGTACTATCAACCCTTACGTATGCGTGTGAAAGCTGGAAAACAACAAGAGACATAGAAACAAAGTTGAACGCATTCGATAATAAATGTCTAAGGAAAATACTTGGTATAGCATGGAACGAATTCAAAACAAACAAGGAAATTAGAGAAATCGCCAATCAACCACTAATATCTTCAGTAATAAAGAAAAGATGGTCATATGTTGGACATGTGATGAGGAGAGATAATAACTGAATAGCAAAGCAAGCCCTCTTATGGGAAACAACAGGTAAGAGGAAAAGAGGCTGACGAAGAGAGACACTGAGAAGAACATTGATGAGGGAGGCAAAGGCAGCAGGAATGGGCTCCCTCATTGAGATAGAGCTGCATGCGCAGAAAGGAGCTTAATAGCAAAAAGACAGAGGTAATGGTAACAACAAAGAAAAAGACATAACTTCAGTACAAAATAAAGACAAGTGGAACAATATTAAAACAGGTAAATGAATTTAAATATTTGGGAACTTTGTTAACCTCAGACGGAAGATGTACAAAAGAGGTGAGATGCAGAATGGCTCAGGCAGAAGCAGCTTTCCAAAAAATGAGGAAGATACTATGCAATCCATTTTTGACAATAGAAACAAGAAAAGAGTTCTTAAATGTTACGTAGAGCCAGTCTTAACATATGGATGTGAATCATGGACAATAGGACAACAGACAAGAAAATCACTGGAGTCTGTAGAAATGTGGTTTTACAGAAGAATGTTGAGAATACCATGGACAGCTAAGAAGAGTAATGAAGATGTTCTGAGAGAGGTCAAAGCAAAAAGAGAACTAATTTCCAATATTAGGAAGAAACAATCATCATTTTTTGGCCATGTAATGAGAAAAGAACAGCTGGAATATATTGTAACACCTGGTAAAATTGAGGGACGAAGAGATAGAGGGAAGCAAAGAGAAAAGATACCAGACAGCTTAAGAGAATGGCTTGGCAGAAGGTCAACAACAGAAATGATAAATAACTGTCGAGATGGAGAGTTGTGGAGAGACATGATCACTTACGCCAGCAGGCATGGCACTTGATGATGATGAAACAGGAAAGGATCAAATGAAACATTTAGTCACTTCACAGCGAAGACTCTTAGTTGCAGTTTCTTAATGTGTACAGTACAGTTTGCTCATGTGTACAACAATTTGTGTACAGTACAGTTTGCTCATGTGTACAACAATTTGTGTACGGTACAGTTTGCTCATGTGTACAACAATTTGTGTACAGTACAGTTTGCTCATGTGTACAACAATTTGTGTACGGTACAGTTTGCTCATGTGTACAACAATTTGTGTACAGTACAGTTTGCTCATGTGTACAACAATTTGTGTACAGTACAGTTTGCTCATGTGTACAACAATTTGTGTACAGTACAGTTTGCTCATGTGTACAACAATTTGTGTACAGTACAGTTTGCTCATGTGTACAACAATTTGTGTACAGTACAGTTTGCTCATGTGTACAACAATTTGTGTACGGTACAGTTTGCTCATGTGTACAACAATTTGTGTACAGTACAGTTTGCTCATGTGTACAACAATTTGTGTACGGTACAGTTTGCTCATGTGTACAACAATTTGTGTACAGTATAGTTTGCTCATGTGTACAACAATTTGTGTACAGTACAGTTTGCTCATGTGTACAACAATTTGTGTACATCGTTGGCAGGTGAAACAGAAGATGATGGCCTTTATGCAGAATGAACTCTCTCATAGCAACTGTGGCAGCCCAGACAAGTTTCTACCCATTCTGTGTCGGATGGTGGACCAGCTACTGTTCCTCATGGTGGAGTGGGCCAGGAGTTCCACTTTCTTTAAGGAGATTAAAGTATGCTTGTTTGTTTATTTGTATGTCTGTTTGTTTATTTGTTTGTTTGTCTGTCTGTTTGTTTATTTGTTTGTTTGTCTGTCTGTTTGTTTATTTGTTTGCCTGTTTATTTGTTTGCCTGTTTGTTTATTTCTTTGTCTGTTTGTTTATTTCTTTGTCTGTTTGTTTGTCTGTCTGTTTATCTGTCTGTTTGTTTGTCTGTCTGTTTGTTTATTTATTTGTTTGTCTGTCTGTTTGTTTATTTGTTTGTCTGTTTGTTTGTCTGTCTGTTTCTCTTTTTGTTTATTTGTTTGTCTGTTTGTTTATTTGTTGGTCTGTTTGTTTATTTCTTTGTCTGTTTGTTTGTCTGTCTGTTTGTCTTTTTGTTTATTTGTTTGTCTGTCTGTTTGTTTATTTGTTTATCTGTTTGTTTATTTGTGTGTTTATTTCTTTGTTTGTTTGTCTGTCTGTTTGTTTGTCTGTTTGTTTGTCTTTTTGTTTATTTGTTTATCTGTTTGTTTATTTGTTTGTCTGTTTGTTTGTATGTCTGTTTGTCTTTTTGTTTATTTGTTTGTCTGTCTGTTTGTTTATTTGTTTGTTTGTCTGTTTGTTTATTTGTTTGTCTGTCTGTCTGTTTGTTTATTTGTTTGTCTGGCTGTTTGTCTGTCTGTCTGTTTGTTTGTCTGTTTGTTTATTTGTTTGTTTGTCTGTCATTACTATCCTTCTATTTGCAGGTGGAGGATCAGATGAAGCTGCTGCACAACAGTTGGAGTGAGATTTTGATCCTTGACTTTATCTATAGGCAGGTCCACAGTGTCTGGGGGAGGGAAATACTCATGGTGAGTTGCTGTCTGAGGGTGGGTGAGTTGCTGTCTGAGGGTGAGGGGTTGTCTGAGGGTAGGTGAGGGGCTGTCTGAGGGTGGGTGAGGGGCTGTCTGAGGGTGTGTGTAGGGCTGTTTGGGGGTGGGTGAGTGAGTTGTTGTCTGAGGGTGGGTGAAGGGCTGGCATTCTGGGAGTGGGTGAGTTGCTGTCTGGAGGTGGGTGAAGGGCTGTCTAGGGTGGGTGAGTTGCTGTCTGGGGGTGGGTGAGTTGCTGTCTGAGGGTGGGTGAGGGGCTGTCTAGGGGTAGATGAGTTGTTGTCTGGGGGTGGGTGAAGGGCTGTCTGAGGGTGGGTGAAGGGCTGTCTGAGGGTGGGGGTGGGTAAAGGACTGTTTGCGGGTGGGTGAGTTGTTGTCTGGGGGTGGGTGAAGGGCTGTCTGGGGTGGGTGAGGGGCTGTCTGAGGGTGGGTGAGTTGTCTGGGGGTGGGTGAAGGGCTGTCTGAGGGTGGGTGAAGGGCTGTCTGGGGGTGGGTGTAGGGCTGTCTGGGGGTCGGTGAGTTGCTATCTGGGGGTGGGTGAAGGGCTGTCTGGGGGTGGGTGAATGGCTGACTGGGTGTGGGTGAAGGGCTGTTGGGGGGTGGGTAAGTAGCTGTCTGGGGTAGGTGAAGGGCTGTCTGGGTGTGGGTGAAGGGCCATCTTAGGATGGGTGAAGGGATATTGGGGGTGGGGGTGGGCTAAGGGCTGTCTGAGGGTGGGTGAAAAGCTGGCTGGGGGTGGGTGAAGGTCTGTCTGAGGGTGGGTGAAGGGCTGTCAGGGGGTGGTATGTGCAGGGCTGTCTGGGTGTGGGTGAAGGGCTGTTCGGGGGTGGTTGGTGAAGGGTTGTTGGGGGTGGTAGATGAAGGGTTGTCAGGGTGTGGTAGGTGAAGGGTTGTCAAGGGGTGGTACTTGAAGAGCTGTCTGGGATGGTAGGTGATGGGTTGTCTGGGGTGGTAGGTGAAGAGCTGTCTGGTGTGGTAGGTGAAGGGTTGTCTGGGATGGTAGGTGAAGGGTTGTCAGTGGGTGGTAGGTGAAGGGTTGTCAGAGGGTGGTAGGTGAAGATCTGTCTGAGGTGGTAGGTGAAGGGTTGTCTGGGATGGTAGCACTGTTGTAGGAGGGGCTATCATTGATAACTGTTGTAGGAATGGTTAAATTTGATGATTGTTGTAGGTGAGGCTATCATTGATAATTGTTGTAGGTGGGGCTATCATTGATAACTGTTGTAGGAGGGGCTATCATTGATAACTGTTGTAGGTGGGGCTATCATTGATAACTGTTGTAGGTGAGGCTATCATTGATAACTGTTGTAGGTGGGGCTATCATTGATAACTGTTGTAGGTGGGGCTATCATTGATAACTGTTGTAGGTGGGGCTATCATTGATAACTGTTGTAGGTGGGGCTATCATTGATAACTGTTGTAGGTGGGGCTATCATTGATAACTGTTGTAGGTGAGGCTATCATTGATAACTGTTGTAGGTGGGGCTATCATTGATAACTGTTGTAGGTGGGGCTATCATTGATAACTGTTGTAGGTGAGGCTATCATTGATAACTGTTGTAGGTGGGGCTATCATTGATAACTGTTGTAGGAATGGTTACATTTGATGATTGTTGTAGGTGGAGCTAGATTTGATGATTGTTGTAGGATGGGGCTATCATTGATAATTGTTGTAGGTGGTTCTACATTTAATGATTGTTGTGGGAGTGGCTAGTTTAGATGCTTGTTGTGGGAGGTGACAGTCACTCTGTCATTAATGATAAATGTTACTACTTATTGCTGTCATTGCCATACAATTACTATTAACACTATCATTGCCATACAATTACTATTAACACTATCATTGCCATACAATTACTATTAACACTATCATTGCCATACAATTACTATTAACACTATCATTGCCATACAATTACTATTAACACTATCATTGCCATACAATTACTATTAACACTATCATTGCCATACAATTACTATTAACACTATCATTGCCATACAATTACTATTAACACTATCATTGCCATACAATTACTATTAACACTATCATTGCCATACAATTACTATTAACACTATCATTGCCATACAATTACTATTAACACTATCATTGCCATACAATTACTATTAACACTATCATTGCCATACAATTACTATTAACACTATCATTGCCATACAATTACTATTAACACTATCATTGCCATACAATTACTATTAACACTATCATTGCCATACAATTACTATTAACACTATCATTGCCATACAATTACTATTAACACTATCATTGCCATACAATTACTATTAACACTATCATTGCCATACAATTACTATTAACACTATCATTGCCATACAATTACTATTAACACTATCATTGCCATACAATTACTATTAACACTATCATTGCCATACAATTACTATTAACACTATCATTGCCATACAATTACTATTAACACTATCATTGCCATACAATTACTATTAACACTATCATTGCCATACAATTACTATTAACACTATCATTGCCATACAATTACTATTAACACTATCATTGCCATACAATTACTATTAACACTATCATTGCCATACAATTACTATTAACACTATCATTGCCATACAATTACTATTAACACTATCATTGCCATACAATTACTATTAACACTATCATTGCCATACAATTACTATTAACACTATCATTGCCATACAATTACTATTAACACTATCATTGCCATACAATTACTATTAACACTATCATTGCCATACAATTACTATTAACACTATCATTGCCATACAATTACTATTAACACTATCATTGCCATACAATTACTATTAACACTATCATTGCCATACAATTACTATTAACACTATCATTGCCATACAATTACTATTAACACTATCATTGCCATACAATTACTATTAACACTATCATTGCCATACAATTACTATTAACACTATCATTGCCATACAATTACTATTAACACTATCATTGCCATACAATTACTATTAACACTATCATTGCCATACAATTACTATTAACACTATCATTGCCATACAATTACTATTAACACTATCATTGCCATACAATTACTATTAACACTATCATTGCCATACAATTACTATTAACACTATCATTGCCATACAATTACTATTAACACTATCATTGCCATACAATTACTATTAACACTATCATTGCCATACAATTACTATTAACACTATCATTGCCATACAATTACTATTAACACTATCATTGCCATACAATTACTATTAACACTATCATTGCCATACAATTACTATTAACACTATCATTGCCATACAATTACTATTAACACTATCATTGCCATACAATTACTATTAACACTATCATTGCCATACAATTACTATTAACACTATCATTGCCATACAATTACTATTAACACTATCATTGCCATACAATTACTATTAACACTATCATTGCCATACAATTACTATTAACACTATCATTGCCATACAATTACTATTAACACTATCATTGCCATACAATTACTATTAACACTATCATTGCCATACAATTACTATTAACACTATCATTGCCATACAATTACTATTAACACTATCATTGCCATATCTTTCCGTACAGCCAAATGGTGAAGTCATCGGCTTGGATATCCTGGACAAGCTGGGACTGAGCGATGTGAGAGCTAAGGTGTATGAGCTCATTAAGAAGGGACGAGAGCTAAACCTGGACTTCAACGAGTACATGTGCCTTAAGTTTATTATTTTGCTCAGTCCAGGTGAGTGCTTTCTTAAGTTTGGGTCAGTTATTGTAGGTAGGTTGTGTGTCCAGGTGAGTGCTTTCTTAAGTTTGGGTCAGTTATTGTAGGTAGGTTGTGTGTCCAGGTGAGTGCTTTCTTAAGTTGGAGTCAGTCGTTGTAGGTAGGTTGTGTGTCCAGGTGAGGACTGTCTTACATTGGAGTCAGTCGTAGGTAGGTTGTGAGTCTAGATGATTGCTTTCTTAAGTTGGAGTCAGTCGTTGTAGGTAGGTTGTGTGTCCAGGTGAGTGCTTTCTTAAGTTGGAGTCAGTCGTTGTGGGTAGGTTGTGTGTCCAGGTGAGTGCTTTCTTAAGTTGGAGTCAGTCGTTGTGGGTAGGTTGTGAGTTCAGGTGAGGACTGTCTTACATTGGAGTCAGTCGTAGGTAGGTTGTGAGTTCAGGTGAGTGCTTTCTTGAGTTGGAGTCAGTCGTTGTGGGTAGGTTGTGTGTCCAGGTGAGTGCTTTCTTAAGTTGGAGTCAGTCGTTGTGGGTAGGTTGTGAGTTCAGGTGAGGACTGTCTTACATTGGAGTCTGTCGTAGGTAGGTTGTGAGTCTAGATGATTGCTTTCTTAAGTTGGAGTCATTCATTGTAGGTAGGTTGTGAGTTCAGGTGAGTGCTTTCTTGAGTTGGAGTCAGTCGTTGTGGGTAGGTTGTGTGTCCAGGTGAGTGCTTTCTTAAGTTGGAGTCAGTCATTGTAGGTAGGTTGTGAGTTCAGGTGAGTGCTTTCTTGAGTTGGAGTCAGTCGTTGTGGGTAGGTTGTGTGTCCAGGTGAGTGCTTTCTTAAGTTGGAGTCAGTCGTTGTGGGTAGGTTGTGTGTCTAGGTGAGTGCTTTCTTAAGTTGGAGTCAGTCATTGTTGGTAGGTTGTGTGTCCAGGTGAGTGCTTTCTTAAGTTGGAGTCAGTCGTTGTGGGTAGGTTGTGTTTCCAGGTGAGTGCTTTCTTAAGTTGGGGGCCAGTCATTGTAGGTAGGTTGTGAGTTCAGGTGAGGGCTTTCTTAAGTTGGAGTCTGTCATTGTAGGTAGGTTGTGTGTCCAGGTGAGTGCTTTCTTAAGTTGGAGTCAGTCATTGTAGGTAGGTTGTGAGTTTAGGTGATTGCTTTCTTAAGTTGGAGTCAGTCATTGTAGGTAGGTTGTGAGAACAGGTGAGGGCTTTCTTAACTTGGAGTCAGTCATTGTAGGTAGGTTGTGAGTTTAGGTGATTGCTTTCTTAAGTTGGAGTCAGTCGTTGTAGGTAGGTTGTGAGTCTAGATGATTGCTTTCTTAAGTTGGAGTCAGTCATTGTAGGTAGGTTGTGAGACCAGGTGAGGGCTTTCTTAAGTTGGAGTCAGTCATTGTAGGTAGATTGTGTGTCTAGGTGAGTGCTTTCTTAAGTTGGAGTCAGTCATTGTAGGTAGATTGTGTGTCTAGGTGAGTGCTTTCTTAAGTTGGAGTCAGTCATTGTTGGTAGGTTGTGTGTCCAGGTGAGTGCTTTCTTAAGTTGGAGTCAGTCGTTGTGGGTAGGTTGTGTTTCCAGGTGAGTGCTTTCTTAAGTTGGAGTCAGTCATTGTAGGTAGGTTGTGAGTTCAGGTGAGGGCTTTCTTAACTTGGAGTCAGTCATTGTAGATAGGTTGTGAGTTTAGGTGATTGCTTTCTTAAGTTGGAGTCAGTCGTTGTAGGTAGGTTGTGAGTCTAGATGATTGCTTTCTTAAGTTGGAGTCAGTCGTTGTAGGTAGGTTGTGAGTCTAGATGATTGCTTTCTTAAGTTGGAGTCAGTCATTGTAGGTAGGTTGTGAGACCAGGTGAGGGCTTTCTTAAGTTGGAGTCAGTCATTGTAGGTAGGTTGTGAGAACAGGTGAGGGCTTTCTTAAGTTGGAGTCAGTCATTGTAGGTAGGTTGTGAGACCAGGTGAGGGCTTTCTTAAGTTGGAGTCAGTCATTGTAGGTAGGTTGTGAGACCAGGTGAGGGCTTTCTTAACTTGGAGTCAGTCGTTGTAGGTAGGTTGTGAGGGCTTTCTTAAGTTGGAGTTAGTCATTGTAGGTAGGTTGTGAGGCCAGGTGAGAGCTTTCTTAAGTTGGAGTCAGTCGTTGTAGGTAGGTTGTGAGGCCAGGTGAGGGCTTTCTTAAGTTGGAGTTAGTCGTTGTAGGTAGGTTGTGAGGCCAGGTGAGTGCTTTCTTAAGTTGGAGTCAGTCGTTGTAGGTAGGTTGTGAGGCCAGGTGAGGGCTTTCTTAAGTTGGAGTTAGTCGTTGTAGGTAGGTTGTGAGGCCAGGTGAGTGCTTTCTTAAGTTGTAGTCTGTCATTGTTGGTAGGTTGTGTGTCCAGGTGAGTGCTTTCTTAAGTTGGAGTCAGTTTAGTGAGACTTCTTGTGACTATTCTTAAATTCACTGTGGTTAAGTCAGTCCTTTTTGAGTGACCTGCTTGTTAGTTCTGTTGTTTACATTGGCATGTTCAGCTGGTTAAGTCAGTCCTATTTGAGTGACCTGCTTGTTAGTTTTGGTGTTTACATCCTTAAGTCTGGCCTGTTATTGTTGTCTCTGTTTATCTTATCCATGTTTATTGTTCTGGTACTATTTTTCAAAATTCCTGTTTGTTTTTACAATGCTTGGGGGGTGGGGTGTGTATTTTTATATTTGAGGAAACGTTTGTAGGAAGCTTTACTTGCTGTTTTGTGTTTGTAGGAAGCTTTACTTGCTGTTTTGTGTTTGTAGGAAGCTTTGCTTACTGTTTTGTGTTTGTAGGAAGCTTTACTTACTGTTTTGTGTTTGTAGGAAGCTTTACTTGCTGTTTTGTGTTTGTAGGAAGCTTTGCTTACTGTTTTGTGTTTGTAGGAAGGTTTGCTTACTGTTTTGTGATTGTAGGAAGCTTTACTTGCTGTTTTGTGATTGTAGGAAGCTTTACTTGCTGTTTTGTGTTTGTAGGAAGCTTTGCTTACTGTTTTGTGTTTGTAGGAAGCTTTACTTACTGTTTTGTGTTTGTAGGAAGCTTTACTTGCTGTTTTGTGTTTGTAGGAAGCTTTGCTTACTGTTTTGTGTTTGTAGGAAGGTTTGCTTACTGTTTTGTGATTGTAGGAAGCTTTGCTTACTGTTTTGTGATTGTAGGAAGCTTTGCTTACTGTTTTGTGATTGTAGGAAGCTTTGCTTACTGTTTTGTGATTGTAGGAAGCTTTGCTTACTGTTTTGTGATTGTAGGAAGCTTTGCTTACTGTTTTGTGATTGTAGGAAGCTTTGCTTACTGTTTTGTGATTGTAGGAAGCTTTGCTTACTGTTTTGTGATTGTAGGAAGCTTTGCTTACTGTTTTGTGTCTGTAAAGTGGTTTTTGTACTGAATTGTGCTTGTAGAGAGATTGGTATACTTCCCTGTATTTGTGAGGTTGTTTGCATCAAGTTGTGTGTGTCAAATTGTATTTTGTTAAGTGCTTACTTGTGCCAGTCACTGAGTCTGTTTTGTGTAAATTCCGCTTGCATTAAGTTATGATTTCTTTTAGAATCCACATTTTATTTTTGGCAGGGTGCTTTCTTTTGTTGTTGATAAGTTGTTGTTTTGTGTCTCGAAGTAGCTGTGTACCGACTACAACATCAATCAATTCTTGTATCTTCTTGTCAGATGTGTCCGGCCTTGAGAACCGGCTGTACATTGAGCAAAGTCAAGAGAAGATAACTGCAGCCTTACTAGAATACTGCCGGCAGGTTTACCCCAACATTGGCGATAAGTATAGTCAGCTTCTCATGAGACTGCCGGAGATACGGCTGATATCCATCCGAATGGAAGACTTTCTGTACTTTAAACATCTCAACAACGAGGTGCCGGACCAGACTCTCCTAACAGAAGTGCTTCATGCCAAGAGAAGAGGGTGATACATTGGTTATCTCCCCTTGGTGGCGGCTAGAACTTGCATTTCTATTTGGGCTGTCAATGGGACTGCCGAGAGTGCATCTTAAGCCATTAGGACTTTAATGGTCATGAAGGTAATACTAATCTCAAAGAAATGCGTACAAGTTGTTTCTCTGTAGCATGATACGATGAAAGTGAAGTGCTCCCACGAAGAGATGGGTTGAAGAGCTACATTCTTCAAGATGTGTGCCGCACAGGACAGTGAAGTGACGAGTTACGTTTTTAAAGTTGTGTGCCTCATTGGGGCAGTGAAGTGACAAGCTACTTTTTTTTTTAAGCTGTGTGCCCCACAGGGCAATAAACTGAAGAGTTTTATATTCATGATATATAAATATTAATTAATCATGTTCCCTGTGGGGCATTAAGCCCAAGATCTGCACATTATAAATTAAAAGTGCGTCATACGTTACTGTTAATTTGAAGAGCTACATTGAAATCTGATGCAGCCACACCAAAGTGATAATGAAATTTGTACCATGTGACCTACAAGAAAATTAACTAAAAAGGAGAATGTGCATATATGTGGATTTTACGAGACAATAAACTAAAAAATGATGTGTTTTATGCTTCATGTGTGAACTATCGTGTGATATAGCCGGTTAGTTATTTGTTCATTGAGTGTGTGTGTGTGTGTGTGTGCCAAGATGAAGAGCTAGCAAATATATTGCTTGCTTCACGGAATTATAAATTGAACATTTATACACATTTGTAATCATGCTCCACAATGTCATAAACTGAAGAACTGCTCACACACATTTTTGTCGTGTCCCACGAGATGATGAACTGAAGAACTACATGTGTGAGGTGCTATCAAAAAGTTCCGGAACTATTCTTGTAAGGTTTGTTTTGTTTAACTGTAGATTATGATACCAATCTGTGACTCACGTGTTTACGATACTGTAGTAAAAATTACTTCAAAAACAATTGACTTCCCTTTAAGCATATGTATACCTTTAGTGTTTGACCTAAAGAAAGTTTGCCCAGTGGAAACATAAGTATACTATTAAAGACTCATGTTTGACCTAAAGAAAGTTTGCCTAGTGGCCTGAAGATGTCATTTTGAGGGTCTTGGTAGCGGATTTGCCAAACCTTCACACAAAAACATTCACATTTTCCACATCAACCACCGTACCGTACTGGTACGGGATGGCCCATACGCAAAGTTGGAGAATGACATATAGTGGCTGACCACATGTAGACACGATGTCATGTATCTGACCACACGTAGATGATGTCATGTGGCTGACCACATGTAGACTCGATGTCATGTGACATACAAACTCAGGACACTGGCAGCATTGATATTTCGATTTTTACGGGAATATGTCAAGTGGTTCCGTCACAATAATTGCAGTCTGGAAATTTTCTGATAGCCCCTCGTACACTTTGTCAGGCCTCATGAGATGGTAGCCAGATAGCTACAGCTATGGTTATTGCATGCAGCGTGAGAACTGGAAGATCATTTCTTGTTTGTGTGTACCAGCTTGATATCTTTAGTGAAGTCGATCATCATCATCATCAAGTACTGTGCCTGCTAGCGTAGGTGATCATGTCTCTCCACAACTTTCAATGTCGACAGTTATTTATCATTTCTGTTGTTGACCTTCTGCCAAGCCATTCTCTTAAGCTGTCTGGTATTTTCTCTTTGCTTCCCTCTATCTCTTCGTCCCTCAATTTTCCCAGTTGTTACAATATATTCCAGTTGTTCTCTTCTCATTACATGGCCAAAAAATGATGATTGTTTCTTCCTAATATTAGAAATGAACTCTCTTTTTGCTTTGGCCTCTTTCAGAACGTTTTCATTACTCTTCTTAGCCGTCCATGGTATTCTCAACATTCTTCTGTAAAACCACATTTCTACAGCCTCCAGTGACTTTCTTGTCTGTTGTCCTATTGTCCATGATTCACATCCATATGTTAAGACTGGCTCGACATAACATTTAAGAACTCTTTTTCTTGTTTCAATTATCAAAAATGGATTGCATAGTATCTTCCTAATTTTTTGTAAAGCTGCTTTTGCCTGAGCCATTCTACATCTCACCTCTGTTGTACATCTACCATCTGAGGTTAACATTGTTCCCAGGTATTTAAATTCCCCCACCATGCAGGCAGATATTCTATGATTTCAGAGATACTCTTTTTTTTTTTTTTTTTAAATTTGTCGAGAATTTTAACGTTTGGTTAGATTTTTCTATAAATTTTGCCATGGGCAACGACCATTTTTAGCTTTCTGTTTTCTATTGTCAACAGCCAAGTGTTCCTTATCAGGCACAGAATGTGGGTCCTGTTTTTAGTCATTATACAAGTGGGCTAGCGATGGGATCTCACTAACCAGAGATCAGGAGAGGGGAAAGCCACGGAGAAAATATGGGTTTGAAGTGACAAATGTCCACTGCTGGTGGTGGGATTTCAACCTAGGACCTTCCTGACTAGAGGCCAACACATTCCCTCTAGACCAGCCAGTCTCCCACACACAAAGGAAGTTCCTCTCCCTGGATAGTCGGCTAGAAAGTTGCTACCCATAAGTGAAAGTCAGACTCATAGTAGCAGTCCCCGTCAGTCATAGTTGACTATAGATTTTGTAGTAGTTGCCCTGCAGCCATACCCCTTCCTTGCCATACAGCTGTACCCCTTCCTTGCCATACAGCTGTACCCCTTCCTTGCCATACAGCTGTACCCCTACATGCCATACAGTTGTATCCCTACATTGCCATACAGCTGTACCCCTACATTGCCATACAGCTGTACCCCTTCCTTGCCATACAGCTGTACCCCTTCCTTGCCATACAGCTGTACCCCTACATTGCCATACAGCTGTACCCCTTCCTTGCCATACAGCTGTACCCCTACATTGCCATACAGCTGTACCCCTACATTGCCATACAGCTGTACCCCTACATTGCCATACAGCTGTACCCCTTCATTGCCATACAGCTGTACCCATTCCTTGCCATACAGCTGTACCCATACATTGCCCTGCAGCTGTACCCCTACATTGTCATGAAGCTGTATCCCATACATTGCCCTGCAGCTGTACCCCATACATTGCCCTGCAGCTGTACCCCATACATTGCCCTGCAGCTGTATCCCATACATTGCCCTGCAGCTGTACCCCATACATTGCCATACAGCTGTACCCCATACATTGCCCTGCAGCTGTACCCCATACATTGCCATGCAGCTGTACCCCATACATTGCCATGCAGCTGTATCCCATACATTGCCATACAGCTGTACCCCATACATTGCCATGCAGCTGTACCCCATACATTGCCATGCAGCTGTATCCCATACATTGCCCTGCAACTGTATCCCATACATTGCCATGCAGCTGTATCCCATACATTGCCATGCAGCTGTACCCCATACATTGCCATACAGCTGTACCCCATACATTGCCATGCATCTGTACCCCTACATTGCCATGCAGCTGTACCCCTTCATTGCCCTACAGCTGTGCCCATCTGTGTGGACACTTTGGGAGAAATCAGGAGATGAGGACTGTATGGTCCAGGTTTAAGACATTGGCCAGTGGACAGAAAGTCCTGTGGTTCTGTGATTTCTTTGGCTTTACCTTCCCCTCAATCTCTGGGTGAATAAAAGTAAAATGACCCGTCGTCTGACGTATAGGGACTACGAAGTTAGTATGTTTAAAGGCCTCCAAAACATGGCCGTGTTAAAGTCTTCAATATTACACCCGTGACATTTTTCTTACCCAGTAAAAAATCTGGTACCCATTTAAGGCTAAGCGAACCAGACCTCTTGTCCATAGTAGTCCAGTTCACTAACCGCTGAGCCATCACGACTCCCAGTCTCTGTTGTGTGGGACACAAAGTCTAGCCCGTTCAGAAAATGGCAAAATACAGGTGGTCCTATTGCACTCGTTGAAGAACCTTTGGCAGTTAACAATTTGGGCAGAATTGTAAAGCTGTTAAAAATTTGGGCAGAATTGTAAAGCTGTTAAAAATTTGGACAGAATTGTAAAGCTGTTAAAAATTTGGACAGAATTGTAAAGCTGTTAAATATTTGGACAGAATTGTAAAGCTGTTAAATATTTGGACAGAATTGTAAAGCTGTTAAAAATCTACTCCTGCCGAAGACAGATGCATCATGTAGAAAAACACAAATATCATGCATGGCTTGCCATAAAATAGTGGCACAATGTATCTACGGTCACTTCATGGGTGGTCAGTGAAGATAAAGGTGTAGATAGATAGTCCGTTTGTACTCAACAATATCCTGACATCTCTTGTGACGTCCTTAATTGTTTTGATCGTCATTTATTTGGATCCACAAGAGTTGGAGAACTGCTGCATAGGCAACATTGGTTCTTGTCAGGAAATGTTTGCAGACATGTGCACCTCTAACATCAGCCTGTTTAGTTATTATAGGTTTTGATCATAAATAGTTTCAATTGGTGCTTCAGTCCAGGGTCTTATGTGATAGAGAGGCCTATGATGTTGATGATGCCACGTAACTAAATAAATTGTGTGTTCTTTCAGGTGATAAACGCATAAAAATGTATTTGTCCATTCAAAATCAACCCTGTTTTATCCATAAACTCATTGTTCACAAATTCGACTTTGTTGTTTCCATACACTCATTGTTAACAAAATCAGTTCAGTTGTTTCCATAAACTCATTGTTAACAAAATCAGTTCAGTTGTTTCCATAAACTCATTGTTAACAAAATCAGTTCAGTTGTTTCCATAAACTCATTGTTAACAAAATCAGTTCAGTTGTTTCCATAAACTCATTGTTAACAAAATTAACTCTGTTGCTTCCATAAACTCATTGTTAACAAAATCAACTGTTGTTTCCATAAACTCATTGTTAACCAAATCAACTCTGTTGTTTCCATAAACTCATTGTTAATGAAATTGACTCTGTAGTTTCCATAAACTCATTGTTAACAAAATCAACTCTGTTGTTTCCATAAACTCATTGTTAACAAAATCAACTGTTGTTTCCATAAACTCATTGTTAACCAAATCAACTCTGTTGTTTCCATAAACTCATTGTTAACAAAATCAATTCTGTTGTTTCCATAAACTCATTGTTAACAAAATCAATTCTGTTGTTTCCATAAACTCATTGTTAACAAAATCAATTCTGTTGTTTCCATAAACTCATTGTTAACCAAATCAACTTTGTTGTTTCCATAAACTCATTGTTAACAAAATCAACTCTGTTGTTTCCATAAACTCATTGTTAACAAAATCAACTCTGTTGTTTCCATAAACTCATCGTTAACATTCTCCAGTGTTTGAATTGTGACCATTTTTTCATGTTGGAGACGGTCAATGTTTCTGTCTATGTGCAGAGCACTCTACCACTATTACTGATGCAGTGCATCATGGACAGTTCTGCCACACATTTGGTGCTATGATGTTGAGATTCATCTTTTTGAGGTGGCAGCAAAGTCGCCTCCCAGCAGCAGAACTGGAAGTTGGTCCACAGCTGATGGCTTGCACCAGGATCAGTGAACCAGAACTGTCTCCACCTTTCGGTGGTACCTCCAGTAATAAACTAGCCTGTCTAGTCTGGTTCAAGCGAGTAGGGATCGAAGAGGGAAGACAACCTGGTACTCAAAAAGGTCATGCTGAAGTCGGATGTGTTGGGTCGAAAGGCGCAAATATCACAGTTATACTGTAAACCACAACACAGACACGGCCACTTAACGTCTTTTTAAGGGCGGATGATGAGGAGATGTGTTCCTTTAGTCTTCGGGCGAATGCAAGCAAGCATCTCTATAGGGTGACATTTATTTCATCATCAAATACCGGGCCTACTGACGTAGGTGATCATGTCTCTCCACAACTTTCTATCTCGACAGTTATTTATCATTTCTGTTGTTGACCTTCTGCCAAGCCATTCTCTTAAGCTGTCTGGTATTTTTTCTCTTTGCTTCCCTCTATCTCTTCGTCCCTCAATTTTCCCAGTTGTTACAAGATATTCCAGTTGTTCTCTTCTCATTACATGGCCAAAAAATGATGATTGTTTCTTCCTAATATTGGAAATTAGCTCTCTTTTTGCTTTGGCCTCTTTCAGAACATTTCCATTACTCTTCTTTACTGTCCATGGTACTCTCAACATTCTTCTGTAAAACCACATTTCTACAGACTCCAGTGATTTTCTTGTCTCTTGTCCTATTGTCATGGTCATTTCATCCCATCTCTGGTCTGTCCCATCTCTGTGGTTTGTCTCATCTCTGTACTGTCTCATCTCTGTACTGCCCCATCTCTGTGGTTTGTCTCATCTCTATACTGTCTCATCTCTGTACTGTCCCATCTCTGTGGTCTGTCTCATCTCTGTACTGTCCCATCTCTGTGCTAACACATTTCTGTACTGTCCCATCTCTGTGCTGTCCCATCTCTGTGGTCTGTTTCATCTCTGTGCTGTCCCATCTCTGTGGTCTGTTTCATCTCTGTGCTGTCCCATCTCTGTGGTCTGTTTCATCTCTGTGCTGTCCCATCTCTGTGGTCTGTTTCATCTCTATGCTGCCCCATCTCTGTGGTCTGTTTCATCTCTGTGCTGTCCCATCTCTGTGGTCTGTTTCATCTCTATGCTGCCCCATCTCTGTGGTCTGTTTCATCGCTATGCTGTCCCATCTCTGTGGTCTGTTTCATCTCTATGCTGTCCCATCTCTGTGGTCTGTTTCATCTCTGTGCTGTCCCATCTCTGTGGTCTGTTTCATCTCTGTGGTCTGTCCCATCTCTGTGGTCTGTTTCATCTCTATGCTGTCTCATCCCTGTGGTCTGTCTCATCTCTGTGCTGTCCCTTTTCTGTGGTCTGTCTCATCTCTATACTGTCCCATCTCTGTGGTCTGTTTCATCTCTGTGCTGTCCCATCTCTGTGGTCTGTTTCATCTCTGTGCTGTCCCATCTCTGTGGTCTGTTTCATCTCTATGCTGTCCCATCTCTGTGGTCTGTTTCATCTCTATGCTGTCCCATCTCTGTGGTCTGTTTCATCTCTGTGCTGTCCCATCTCTGTGGTCTGTTTCATCTCTATGCTGTCCCATCTCTGTGGTCTGTTTCATCTCTATGCTGTCCCATCTCTGTGGTCTGTTTCATCTCTGTGCTGTCCCATCTCTGTGGTCTGTTTCATCTCTGTGCTGTCCCATCTCTGTGGTCTGTTTCATCTCTGTGCTGTCCCATCTCTGTGGTCTGTTTCATCTCTGTGCTGTCCCATCTCTGTGGTCTGTTTCATCTCTGTGCTGTCCCATCTCTGTGGTCTGTTTCATCTCTGTGCTGTCCCTTTTCTGTGGTCTGTTTCATCTCTGTGCTGTCCCATATCTGTGGTCTGTTTCATCTCTATGCTGTCCCATCTCTGTGGTCTGTTTCATCTCTGTGCTGTCCCATCTCTGTGCTGTCCCATCTCTGTGGTCTGTTTCATCTCTGTGCTGTCCCTTTTCTGTGGTCTGTTTCATCTCTGTGCTGTCCCATCTCTGTGGTCTGTTTCATCTCTATGCTGTCCCATCTCTGTGGTCTGTTTCATCTCTATGCTGTCCCATCTCTGTGCTGTCCCATCTCTGTGCTGTCCCATCTCTGTGGTCTGTTTCATCTCTATGCTGTCCCATCTCTGTGGTCTGTTTCATCTCTATGCTGTCCCATCTCTGTGGTCTGTTTGATCTCTGTGCTGTCCCATCTCTGTGGTCTGTTTCATCTCTGTGCTGTCCCATCTCTGTGGTCTGTTTCATCTCTGTGCTGTCCCATCTCTGTGGTCTGTTTCATCTCTGTGGTCTGTTTCATCTCTATGCTGTCCCATCTCTGTGGTCTGTTTCATCTCTATGCTGTCCCATCTCTGTGGTCTGTTTCATCTCTGTGCTGTCCCATCTCTGTGGTCTGTTTCATCTCTGTGCTGTCCCATCTCTGTGGTCTGTTTCATCTCTGTGCTGTCCCATCTCTGTGGTCTGTTTCATCTCTGTGCTGTCCCATCTCTGTGGTCTGTTTCATCTCTGTGCTGTCCCATCTCTGTGGTCTGTTTCATCTCTGTGCTGTCCCTTTTCTGTGGTCTGTTTCATCTCTGTGCTGTCCCATATCTGTGGTCTGTTTCATCTCTATGCTGTCCCATCTCTGTGGTCTGTTTCATCTCTGTGCTGTCCCATCTCTGTGCTGTCCCATCTCTGTGGTCTGTTTCATCTCTGTGCTGTCCCTTTTCTGTGGTCTGTTTCATCTCTGTGCTGTCCCATCTCTGTGGTCTGTTTCATCTCTATGCTGCCCCATCTCTGTGGTCTGTTTCATCTCTATGCTGTCCCATCTCTGTGCTGTCCCATCTCTGTGCTGTCCCATCTCTGTGGTCTGTTTCATCTCTATGCTGTCCCATCTCTGTGGTCTGTTTCATCTCTATGCTGTCCCATCTCTGTGGTCTGTTTGATCTCTGTGCTGTCCCATCTCTGTGGTCTGTTTCATCTCTGTGCTGTCCCATCTCTGTGGTCTGTTTCATCTCTGTGCTGTCCCATCTCTGTGGTCTGTTTCATCTCTGTGGTCTGTTTCATCTCTGTGCTGTCCCATCTCTGTGGTCTGTTTCATCTCTATGCTGTCCCATCTCTGTGGTCTGTTTCATCTCTGTGCTGTCCCATCTCTGTGGTCTGTTTCATCTCTGTGCTGTCCCATTTCTGTGGTCTGTTTCATCTCTGTGCTGTCCCATCTCTGTGGTCTGTTTCATCTCTGTGCTGTCCCATCTCTGTGGTCTGTCTCATCTCTGTGCTGTCCCATCTCTGTGCTGTCCCATCTCTGTGGTCTGTTTCATTTCTGTGCTGTCCCATCTCTGTGCTGTCCCATCTCTGTGCTGTCCCATCTCTGTGGTCTGTTTCATCTCTGTGCTGTCCCATCTCTGTGCTGTCCCATCTCTGTGGTCTGTTTCATCTCTGTGCTGTCCCATCTCTGTGGTCTGTTTCATCTCTATGCTGTCCCATCTCTGTGGTCTGTTTCATCTCTATGCTGTCCCATCTCTGTGGTCTGTTTCATCTCTGTGCTGTCCCATCTCTGTGGTCTGTTTCATCTCTGTGCTGTCCCATCTCTGTGGTCTGTTTCATCTCTGTGCTGTCCCATCTTTGTGGTCTGTTTCATCTCTGTGCTGTCCCATCTTTGTGGTCTGTTTCATCTCTGTGCTGTCCCATCTTTGTGGTCTGTTTCATCTCTGTGCTGTCCCATCTTTGTGGTCTGTTTCATCTCTGTGCTGTCCCATCTTTGTGGTCTGTTTCATCTCTGTGCTGTCCCATCTTTGTGGTCTGTTTCATCTCTGTGCTGTCCCATCTCTGTGGTCTGTTTCATCTCTATGCTGTCCCATCTCTGTGGTCTGTTTCATCTCTGTGCTGTCCCATCTCTGTGGTCTGTTTCATCTCTGTGCTGTCCCATCTCTGTGGTCTGTTTCATCTCTGTGCTGTCCCATCTCTGTGGTCTGTTTCATCTCTGTGCTGTCCCATCTCTGTGGTCTGTTTCATCTCTGTGCTGTCCCATCTCTGTGGTCTGTTTCATCTCTGTGCTGTCCTATCTCTGTGGTCTGTTTCATCTCTATGCTGTCCCATCTCTGTGGTCTGTTTCATCTCTGTGGTCTGTTTCATCTCTGTGCTGTCCCATCTCTGTGGTCTGTTTCATCTCTGTGCTGTCCCATCTCTGTGCTGTCCCATCTCTGTGGTCTGTTTCATCTCTGTGCTGTCCCATCTCTGTGATGTCCCATCTCTGTGCTGTTTCATCTCTGTGCTGTCCCATCTCTGTGCTGTCCCATCTCTGTGCTGTCCCATCTCTGTGCTGTCCCATCTCTGTGGTCTGTTTCATCTCTGTGCTGTCCCATCTCTGTGCTGTCCCATCTCTGTGCTGTCCCATCTCTGTGGTCTGTTTCATCTCTGTGCTGTCCCATCTCTGTGGTCTGTTTCATCTCTATGCTGTCCCATCTCTGTGGTCTGTTTCATCTCTATGCTGTCCCATCTCTGTGGTCTGTTTCATCTCTGTGCTGTCCCATCTCTGTGGTCTGTTTCATCTCTGTGCTGTCCCATCTCTGTGGTCTGTTTCATCTCTATGCTGTCCCATCTCTGTGGTCTTTTTCATCGCTATGCTGTCCCATCTCTGTGGTCTGTTTCATCTCTATGCTGTCCCATCTCTGTGGTCTGTTTCATCTCTGTGCTGTCCCATCTCTGTGGTCTGTCTCATCTCTGTGCTGTCCCATCTCTGTGCTGTCCCATCTCTGTGGTCTGTTTCATCTCTGTGCTGTCCCATCTCTGTGGTCTGTTTCATCTCTGTGCTGTCCCATCTCTGTGCTGTCCCATCTCTGTGGTCTGTTTCATCTCTGTGCTGTCCCATCTCTGTGCTGTCCCATCTCTGTGCTATCCCATCTCTGTGGTCTATTTTATCTCTGTGCTGTCCCATCTCTGTGGTCTGTTTCATCTCTATGCTGTCCCATCTCTGTGGTCTGTTTCATCTCTATGCTGTCCCATCTCTGTGGTCTGTTTCATCTCTGTGCTGTCCCATCTCTGTGGTCTGTTTCATCTCTGTGCTGTCCCATCTCTGTGGTCTGTTTCATCTCTATGCTGTCCCATGTCTGTGGTCTGTTTCATCTCTGTGCTGTCCCATCTCTGTGGTCTGTTTCATCTCTGTGCTGTCCCATCTCTGTGGTCTGTTTCATCTCTATGCTGTCTCATCCCTGTGGTCTGTCTTATCTCTGTGCTGTCCCTTTTCTGTGGTCTGTCTCATCTCTATACTGTCCCATCACTGTACTGTCCCATCTCTGTGCTGTCTCATCTCTGTACTGTCCCATCTCTGTGGTCTGTCTCATCTCTGTGCTATCCTATTTCTGGTCTGTCCCATCCCATCACTGATCTGTCCCATCTCTGTACTATCCCATCTCTGTCCTGTGCCATCTCTGGTCTGTGCCATCTCTGTCCTGTGCCATCTCTGGTCTGTCCCATCTCTGTCCTGTGCCATCTCTGGTCTGTCCCATCTCTGTGGTCTGTCTCATCTCTGTACTGTCCCATCTCTGTGCTGACACATTTCTGTACTGTCCCATCTCTGTGGTCTGTCTCATCTCTGTGCTATCCTATTTCTAGTCTGTCCCATCCCATCACTGATCTGTCCCATCTCTGTACTATGCCATCTCTGTCCTGTGCCATCTCTGGTCTGTCCCATCTCTGTGGTCTGTTTCATCTCTATGCTGTCCCATCTCTGTGGTCTGTTTCATCTCTGTGCTGTCCCATCTCTGTGGTCTGTTTCATCTCTGTGCTGTCCCATCTCTGTGGTCTGTTTCATCTCTATGCTGTCCCATCTCTGTGGTCTGTTTCATCTCTGTGCTGTCCCATCTCTGTGGTCTGTTTCATCTCTGTGCTGTCCCATCTCTGTGGTCTGTTTCATCTCTGTGCTGTCCCATCTCTGTGGTCTGTTTCATCTCTATGCTGTCTCATCCCTGTGGTCTGTTTCATCTCTATGCTGTCCCATCTCTGTGGTCTGTTTCATCTCTATGCTGTCCCATCTCTGTGGTCTGTTTCATCTCTATGCTGTCCCATCTCTGTGGTCTGTTTCATCTCTGTGCTGTCCCATCTCTGTGGTCTGTTTCATCTCTGTGCTGTCCCATCTTTGTGGTCTGTTTCATCTCTGTGCTGTCCCATCTCTGTGGTCTGTTTCATCTCTGTGGTCTGTTTCATCTCTGTGCTGTCCCATCTCTGTGGTCTGTTTCATCTCTATGCTGTCCCATCTCTGTGGTCTGTTTCATCTCTATGCTGTCCCATCTCTGTGGTCTGTTTCATCTCTGTGCTGTCCCATCTCTGTGGTCTGTTTCATCTCTGTGCTGTCCCATCTCTGTGGTCTGTTTCATCTCTGTGCTGTCCCATCTCTGTGGTCTGTTTCATCTCTGTGCTGTCCCATCTCTGTGGTCTGTCTCATCTCTGTGCTGTCCCATCTCTGTGGTCTGTTTCATCTCTGTGCTGTCCCATCTCTATGCTGTCCCATCTCTGTGCTGTCCCATCTCTGTGGTCTGTTTCATCTCTGTGCTGTCCCATCTCTGTGCTGTCCCATCTCTGTGCTGTCCCATCTCTGTGCTGTCCCATCTCTGTGGTCTGTTTCATCTCTGTGCTGTCCCATCTCTGTGCTGTCCCATCTCTGTGCTGTCCCATCTCTGTGGTCTGTTTCATCTCTGTGCTGTCCCATCTCTGTGGTCTGTTTCATCTCTATGCTGTCCCATCTCTGTGGTCTGTTTCATCTCTATGCTGTCCCATCTCTGTGCTGTCCCATCTCTGTGGTCTGTTTCATCTCTGTGGTCTGTTTCATCTCTGTGCTGTCCCATCTCTGTGCTGTCCCATCTCTATGCTGTCCCATCTCTGTGCTGTCCCATCTCTGTGCTGTCCCATCTCTGTGGTCTGTTTCATCTCTGTGCTGTCCCATCTCTGTGGTCTGTTTCATCTCTATGCTGTCCCATCTCTGTGGTCTGTTTCATCTCTGTGCTGTCCCATCTCTGTGGTCTGTTTCATCTCTATGCTGTCCCTTCTCTATGCTGTCCCATCTCTATGCTGTCCCATCTCTGTGCTGTCCCCTCTCTGTGGTCTGTTTCATCTCTGTGCTGTCCCATCTCTGTGGTCTGTTTCATCTCTGTGCTGTCCCATCTCTGTGGTCTGTTTCATCTCTATGCTGTCCCATCTCTGTGGTCTGTTTCATCGCTATGCTGTCCCATCTCTGTGGTCTGTTTCATCTCTGTGCTGTCCCATCTCTGTGGTCTGTTTCATCTCTATGCTGTCTCATCCCTGTGGTCTGTCTCATCTCTGTGCTGTCCCTTTTCTGTGGTCTGTCTCATCTCTATACTGTCCCATCACTGTACTGTCCCATCTCTGTGCTGTCTCATCTCTGTACTGTCCCATCTCCGTGGTCTGTCTCATCTCTGTGCTATCCTATTTCTGGTCTGTCCCATCCCATCACTGATCTGTCCCATCTCTGTACTATCCCATCTCTGTCCTGTGCCATCTCTGGTCTGTCCCATCTCTGTCCTGTGCCATCTCTGGTCTGTCCCATCTCTGTCCTGTGCCATCTTTGGTCTGTCCCATCTCTGTGCTGTCCCATCTCTGTGCTGTCCCATCACTGTGGTCTGTTTCATCTCTGTGCTGTCCCATCTCTGTGCTGTCCCATCTCTGTGGTCTGTTTCATCTCTGTGCTGTCCCATCTCTGTGGTCTGTTTCATCTCTATGCTGTCCCATCTCTGTGGTCTGTTTCATCTCTATGCTGTCCCATCTCTGTGCTGTCCCATCTCTGTGGTCTGTTTCATCTCTGTGGTCTGTTTCATCTCTGTGCTGTCCCATCTCTGTGCTGTCCCATCTCTATGCTGTCCCATCTCTGTGCTGTCCCATCTCTGTGCTGTCCCATCTCTGTGGTCTGTTACATCTCTGTGCTGTCCCATCTCTGTGGTCTGTTTCATCTCTATGCTCTCCCATCTCTGTGGTCTGTTTCATCTCTGTGCTGTCCCATCTCTGTGGTCTGTTTCATCTCTATGCTGTCCCTTCTCTATGCTGTCCCATCTCTATGCTGTCCCATCTCTGTGCTGTCCCATCTCTGTGGTCTGTTTCATCTCTGTGCTGTCCCATCTCTGTGGTCTGTTTCATCTCTGTGCTGTCCCATCTCTGTGGTCTGTTTCATCTCTATGCTGTCCCATCTCTGTGGTCTGTTTCATCGCTATGCTGTCCCATCTCTGTGGTCTGTTTCATCTCTGTGCTGTCCCATCTCTGTGGTCTGTTTCATCTCTATGCTGTCTCATCCCTGTGGTCTGTCTCATCTCTGTGCTGTCCCTTTTCTGTGGTCTGTCTCCTCTCTATACTGTCCCATCACTGTACTGTCCCATCTCTGTGCTGTCTCATCTCTGTACTGTCCCATCTCCGTGGTCTGTCTCATCTCTGTGCTATCCTATTTCTGGTCTGTCCCATCCCATCACTGATCTGTCCCATCTCTGTACTATCCCATCTCTGTCCTGTGTCATCTCTGGTCTGTCCCATCTCTGTCCTGTGCCATCTCTGGTCTGTCCCATCTCTGTCCTGTGCCATCTCTGTGCTGTCCCATCTCTGTGGTCTGTCTCATCTCTGTACTGTCCCATCTCTGTGCTGACACATTTCTGTACTGTCCCATCTCTGTGCTGTCCCATTTCTCTGGTCTGTCTCATCTCTGTGGTCTGTTTTATCTCTGTACTGTCCCATCTCTGTGCTGTGTCATCTCTGTACTGTCCCATCTCTGTGCTGTCTCATCTCTGTGCTGTCTCATCTCTGTACTGTCCAATCTCTGTGGTCTGTCTCATCTCTGTGCTATCCTATTTCTGGTCTGTCCCATCCCATCACTGATCTGTCCCATCTCTGTACTATCCCATCTCTGTCCTGTGCCATCTCTGGTCTGTCCCATCTCTGTCCTGTGCCATCTCTGGTCAGTCCCATCACTGTACTGTCCCATCTCTGGTCTGTCCCATCACTGTA
>JAVIAB010000159.1:48475408-48510408 GCA_032433765.1 Megaustenia siamemsis
GCAGACCAAGACTAACATGGACGAGTAACATCAAAAGATGGACAAGTCGACCTATGACAACCTGCACCATCAAAGCAAGAGACAGAGGCAGACCAAGACTAACATGGACGAGTAACATCAAAAGATGGACAAGTCAGCCTATGACAACCTGCACCATCAAAGCAAGAGACAGAGGCAGACCTAGACTAACATGGACGAGTAACATCAAAAGATGGACAAGTCAGCCTATGACAACCTGCACCATCAAAGCAAGAGACAGAGGCAGACCAAGACTAACATGGACGAGTAACATCAAAAGATGGACAAGTCAGCCTATGACAACCTGCACCATCAAAGCAAGAGACAGAGGCAGACCAAGACTAACATGGACGAGTAACATCAAAAGATGGACAAGTCGACCTATGACAACCAGCACCATCAAAGCAAGAGACAGAGGCAGACCAAGACTAACATGGACGAGTAACATCAAAAGATGGACAAGTCGACCTATGACAACCAGCACCATCAAAGCAAGAGACAGAGGCAGACCAAGACTAACATGGACGAGTAACATCAAAAGATGGACAAGTCGACCTATGACAACCTGCACCATCAAAGCAAGAGACAGAGGCAGACCAAGACTAACATGGACGAGTAACATCAAAAGATGGACAAGTCAGCCTATGACAACCTGCACCATCAAAGCAAGAGACAGAGGCAGACCTAGACTAACATGGACGAGTAACATCAAAAGATGGACAAGTCAGCCTATGACAACCTGCACCATCAAAGCAAGAGACAGAGGCAGACCAAGACTAACATGGACGAGTAACATCAAAAGATGGACAAGTCAGCCTATGACAACCTGCACCATCAAAGCAAGAGACAGAGGCAGACCTAGACTAACATGGACGAGTAACATCAAAAGATGGACAAGTCAGCCTATGACAACCTGCACCATCAAAGCAAGAGACAGAGGCAGACCTAGACTAACATGGACGAGTAACATCAAAAGATGGACAAGTCAGCCTATGACAACCTGCACCATCAAAGCAAGAGACAGAGGCAGACCAAGACTAACATGGACGAGTAACATCAAAAGATGGACAAGTCGACCTATGACAACCAGCACCATCAAAGCAAGAGACAGAGGCAGACCAAGACTAACATGGACGAGTAACATCAAAAGATGGACAAGTCGACCTATGACAACCAGCACCATCAAAGCAAGAGACAGAGGCAGACCAAGACTAACATGGACGAGTAACATCAAAAGATGGACAAGTCGACCTATGACAACCTGCACCATCAAAGCAAGAGACAGAGGCAGACCAAGACTAACATGGACGAGTAACATCAAAAGATGGACAAGTCAGCCTATGACAACCTGCACCATCAAAGCAAGAGACAGAGGCAGACCTAGACTAACATGGACGAGTAACATCAAAAGATGGACAAGTCAGCCTATGACAACCTGCACCATCAAAGCAAGAGACAGAGGCAGACCAAGACTAACATGGACGAGTAACATCAAAAGATGGACAAGTCAGCCTATGACAACCTGCACCATCAAAGCAAGAGACAGAGGCAGACCTAGACTAACATGGACGAGTAACATCAAAAGATGGACAAGTCAGCCTATGACAACCTGCACCATCAAAGCAAGAGACAGAGGCAGACCTAGACTAACATGGACGAGTAACATCAAAAGATGGACAAGTCAGCCTATGACAACCTGCACCATCAAAGCAAGAGACAGAGGCAGACCTAGACTAACATGGACGAGTAACATCAAAAGATGGACAAGTCGACCTATGACAACCTGCACCATCAAAGCAAGAGACAGGGCAGGATGGCTCTCCATGGTAGCCAACCTTCGACGAGAAGACGGCACTCAATGATGATGATGCTAGCAGAGAAAACGCTGAAATAATTGCCTGTTTCACTCGAGGACACAGAGACCACAACAGGATTTTTAAAATGCCGGAAGGAGCTCATGGTAAAAGGGAGATTGAGGAATAATTTTATAGATACAACCAATCAACATATCGCAACACAGATGCAACAAAATACATAACAAGTTGTTGAAATGTAATTTATTTCTTTAATTTAGTCAAAACAATAAATAACATACATTTATTTCATATGTATGACATCAACTCATATGTAGAAAAACACGCATATTAAACGGCTCATCATGTTGAGTAGTCATACACTGCCTTAAAGGAATATGGTAACAATATTCGTGGTAATAAATTAGCATATAGAGGAGGTATCAAGTTGAATAACTTAATTTAGCTGTCACTCAATCTCTCGCAACATCAATTAGCTGTTCTGTTAGAGTTAGGGGGCGTTAGAAACTTGATGGTGTCTCACATATGTGGATACATGTATGTGTCATCAGTCTGTGATGTGTGGATACATGTATGTGTCATCAGTCTGTGATGTGTGGATACATGTATGTGTCATCAGTCTGTGATGTCTCACATCTGTGGATATTTGTATGTGTCATCAGTCTGTGATGTCTCACATCTGTGGATATTTGTATGTGTCATCAGTCTGTGATGTCTCACATCTGTGGATACATGTATGTGTCATCAGTCTGTGATGTGTGGATATATGTATGTGTCATCTGTCTGTGATTTGTGGATACATGTATGTGTCATCAGTCTGTGATGTGTGTCTACATGTATGTGTCATCTGTCTGTGATGTGTGTCTACATGTATGTGTCATCTGTCTGTGATGTGTGTCTACATGTATGTGTCATCAGTCTGTGATGTGTGTCTACATGTGTGTGTCATCAGTCTGTGATGTGTGTCTACATGTATGTGTCATCAGTCTGTGATGTGTGTCTATATGTATGTGTCATCAGTCTGTAATTTGTTTTTCTCCTGCTGTTATATATTGTACATATCAACAAATAACATGTATTTCTCCCAATGTTGTTCTCTCTCTCTCTCTCTCTCTCTCTCTCTCTCTCTCTCTCTCTCCCCCCCCCCCCTTTCTATCGCTGTCTCTTACAAAACTATCAAAAGTACAAAACCTGCTCTTTCACCAAGTACCCATGTTTCCTTCTTTCTTTCTTTCTTCCTTTCATTCTTCCTTCTCATTACCATCATTAATTAGCTGACAATTAAATATGAAAGTAAGGTGTAAACACATATTTATAGAAACGCTTGGCTGTAAATAAAGCTGACACAAAAAGCACATTTCACAATAATTCTCTTAAATCACACGTCGAGTCTTAAATTAACATTTTGCAACATTTATAATATAACAACTTTGTAATATAACAAGTTTGTAATATAACATTGCCCATTATCACAAATTTATAAAACATTGACAAAGTATTATTCATATCCAAACATAGACACGGTCCATGCCATATAGGCATGAAGATTCTTTCATTGACATCAATGGGTTTTTATTTCAGTAAAACACTTTGAATTAACCTCAGAGAGATTCCGTTCTGTATTTTTGTTTTCTTTTGCGCGCGATATTTGAAACCTACAGAACCTTTCCTTTGAAGATAAATGCCAACAAAGTTCTGGACATTTGCAGTCACTTAGAAGACAATAGGTCGTCAACAAACACTTTCAGCTCCCTGTGGAGTATAGGTCTTCAACAAACACTTTCAGCTCCCTGTGGAGTATAGGTCTTCAACAAACACTTTCAGCTCCCTGTGGAGTATAGGTCTTCAACAAACACTTTCAGCTCCCTGTGGAGTATAGGTCTTCAACAAACACTTTCAGCTCCCTGTGGAGTATAGGTCTTCAACAAACACTTTCAGCTCCCTGTGGAGTATAGGTCTTCAACAAACACTTTCAGCTCCCTGTGGAGTATAGGTCTTCAACAAACACTTTCAGCTCCCTGTGGAGTATAGGTCTTCAACAAACACTTTCAGCTCCCTGTGGAGCATAGGTCTTCAACAAACACTTTCAGCTCCCTGTGGAGTATAGGTCTTCAACAAACACTTTCAGCTCCCTGTGGAGTATAGGTCTTCAACAAACACTTTCAGCTCCCTGTGGAGTATAGGTCTTCAACAAACACTTTCAGCTCCCTGTGGAGTATAGGTCTTCAACAAACACTTTCAGCTCCCTGTGGAGTATAGGTCTTCAACACAAACTTCCAGCTCCCTGTGGAGTATAGGTCTTCAACAAACACTTTCAGCTCCCTGTGGAGTATAGGTCTTCAACACAAACTTCCAGCTCCCTGTGGAGTATAGGTCTTCAACAAACACTTTCAGCTCCCTGTGGAGCATAGGTCTTCAACAAACACTTTCAGCTCCCTGTGGAGTATAGGTCTTCAACAAACACTTTCAGCTCCCTGTGGAGTATAGGTCTTCAACACAAACTTCCAGCTCCCTGTGGAGTATAGGTCTTCAACAAACACTTTCAGCTCCCTGTGGAGCATAGGTCTTCAACAAACACTTTCAGCTCCCTGTGGAGCATAGGTCTTCAACAAACACTTTCAGCTCCCTGTGGAGTATAGGTCTTCAACAAACACTTTCAGCTCCCTGTGGAGTATAGGTCTTCAACAAACACTTTCAGCTCCCTGTGGAGTATAGGTCTTCAACAAACACTTTCAGCTCCCTGTGGAGTATAGGTCTTCAACAAACACTTTCAGCTCCCTGTGGAGTATAGGTCTTCAACACAAACTTCCAGCTCCCTGTGGAGTATAGGTCTTCAACAAACACTTTCAGCTACCTGTGGAGTATAGGTCTTCAACACAAACTTCCAGCTCCCTGTGGAGTATAGGTCTTCAACAAACACTTTCAGCTCCCTGTGGAGTATAGGTCTTCAACAAACACTTTCAGCTCCCTGTGGAGTATAGGTCTTCAACAAACACTTTCAGCTCCCTGTGGAGTATAGGTCTTCAACACACACTTTCAGCTCCCTGTGGAGCATATGTCTTCAACAAACACTTTCAGCTCCCTGTGGAGCATAGGTCTTCAACAAACACTTTCAGCTCCCTGTGGAGCATAGGTCTTCAACAAACACTTTCAGCTTCTGTGGAGCATAGGTCTTCAACAAACACTTTCAGCTCCCTGTGGAGTATAGGTCTTCAACACACACTTTCAGCTCCCTGTGGAGTATAGGTCTTCAACAAACACTTTCAGCTCCCTGTGGAGCATAGGTCTTCAACACACACTTTCAGCTCCCTGTGGAGCATAGGTCTTCAACAAACACTTTCATCTCCCTGTGGAACATAGGTCTTCAACAAACACTTTCAGCTCCCTGTGGAGCATAGGTCTTCAACAAACACTTTCAGCTCCCTGTGGAGCATAGGTCTTCAACAAACACTTTCAGCTCCCTGTGGAGCATAGGTCTTCAACACACACTTTCAGCTCCCTGTGGAGCATAGGTCTTCAACACACACTTTCAGCTCCCTGTGGAGCATAGGTCTTCAACACACACTTTCAGCTCTATGTGGAGCATAGGTCTTCAACAAACACTTTCAGCTCTATGTGGAGCATAGGTCTTCAACAAACACTTTCATCTCCATGTGGAACATAGGTCTACAACAAACACTTTCAGCTCCCTGTGGAGTATAGGTCTTCAACAAACACTTTCAGCTCTATGTGGAGCATAGGTCTTCAACACACACTTTCATCTCCCTGTGGAACATAGGTCTTCAACAAACACTTTCAGCTCCCTGTGGAGCATAAGTCTTCAACAAACACTTTCAGCTCCCTGTGGAGTATAGGTCTTCAACAAACACTTTCAGCTCCCTGTGGAGCATAAGTCTTCAACAAACACTTTCAGCTCCCTGTGGAGTATAGGTCTTCAACAAACACTTTCAGCTCCCTGTGGAGCATAGGTCTTCAACAAACACTTTCAGCTCCCTGTGGAGTATAGATCTTCAACAAACACTTTCAGCTCCCTGTGGAGCATATGTCTTCAACAAACATTTTCAGCTCCATGTAGAGCATAGGTCTTCAATAAACACTTTCAGCTCCCTGGGTAGCACAGGTCTTCAACAAACACTTTCAGCTCCCTGTGGAGCACAGATATTCAACAAAGACTTTCAGCTCCATGTGGAGCACAGGTCTTCAATAAACACTTTCAGCTCCCTGTGTAGCACAGGTCTTCAACAAACACTTTCAGCTCCCTGTGGAGCACAGATCTTCAACAAAGACTTTCAGCTCCCTGTGGAGCACAGATCTTCAACAAAGACTTTCAGCTCCCTGTGGAGCACAGATCTTCAACAAAGACTTTCAGCTCCCTGTGGAGAACAGATCTTCAACAAAGACTTTCAGCTGCATGTGGAGCACAGATCTTCAACAAAGCCTTTCAGCTCCCTGTGGAGCGCAGATCTTCAACAAAGACTTTCAGCTCCCTGTGGAGCACAAGTCAAACATCCTCAAACAGCCTCAATTGATGTTGTTGAAACGTTTCTCGAATGTTGTCAGTCAGTCTTACTCTGGGTCTACCACAGCCTCGTCAACGACAGTAAAGCCAAATCTGGCATTCATTACTCTATCATTACTTATCCTAACTTCGTTGTGCTGCATCCATCTCATTACCAATTACTCCACCATTTATAATCATGTAATCATGGGAGAATGATATTATTTCTCTGTAATAATCTCAATTTTTTAAATTAACAAATTTTTTCAAATAAATAAACACCACAAATAAACGTCACAAATAAACGTCACACACAAAACGACACATAATTAAATAACATAAATGGAAGCTTTTTTTTGTAGAAACAGAAACAGCAAGCAGAGGTTATTTACATATTGTGACACTTCTCATATTTCTGTAGGGAAACTCCTTTCAAATAATTGCTCATATATATATACACTCACACCACACATGTCGTCACTTGTTACTATAATTAGAAAGACAATTTAATTGTAACCAATCAGCAGCCGGTATTTCAAATAATCTCTAATCCCAGGGAATTCGCTCTAATTATAGTTAATTAAAGTGTTCTTTAAGAACTCTTTTCTTCATCAAAAGATGGACAAGTCAATCTATGACAGCCTGCACGATCAAAGCAAGAAACAGAGTAGAATGGCGATCCATGGTAGCCAACCTTCGTTGCGGAGAGGGCACTCGATGATGATGATGATGATGATGAAAGTGTTCTTAGGAAGTCTAATGACAAACGATAATTCTCAAACAGCAGAGATAGAATCAAGATGCAACAAAACTTGTCAAATCATTGGACAGTTATCACCACTATTGTCCAACAAGGAAATAACTCTGGAGGCAAAACGGGCACTCTACAATACAATCTTCATCCCAACGTTGTGCTACCAATGCCAGACCTGGACCCTAGATGCAAGAACAATAAGAAAAAATAACCTCTACAGAGATGAAATGTGTTAGACGAATGGCAGGAAACAGTCCGAGAGATAAGATCAGAAATGAAGAACTGAGAAAAAAGCTAGGAATAGCCCCCGCCATAGAATATATAAGGAAACAACAGATAAAATGGTTTGGCCACGTGATAAGGCAGAAAGAACAAGACACAACACAACGAGCCTTCAACAAATGTTGTGAGAACACCAAACCCAAGGGTCGACCACGAAAAAGATGGGTCGATGGAATATTAGAAGCACTAGGAAACATAACAGCAGCAGAGGCGAACAGAAGAGCAAAAGACCGCAAATTATATCTCCCCTCGACGCTGAAAGGCAGATGAGGAAGGAAAGAAGAAGAAGAAAAGAGTTCTTAAATGTTATGTAGAGCCAGTCTTAACATATGGATGTGAATCATGGACAATAGGACAGCAGACAAGAAAATCACTGGAGTCTGTAGAAATGTGGTTTTACAGAAGAATGTTGAGAATACCATGGACAGCTAAGAAGAGTAATGAAGATGTTCTGAGAGAGGTCAAAGCAAAAAGAAAGCTAATTTCCAATATTAGGAAGAGACAATCATCATTTTTTGGCCATGTAATGAGAAGAGAACAACTGGAATATATTGTAACAACTGGGAAATTTGAGGGACGAAGAGACAGAGGGAAGCAAAGAGAAAAGATACCAGACAGCTTAAGAGAATGGCTTGGTAGAAGGTCTGAACTTTTAGGTTGCCCGTTAATCTGATCATTTGCGACATAAACATTACAGCAACTTGCGCTATGTAATATAGTTCCTTCAATTATTGGCCCAAATTAACATATTTATAATGACGTCATAATATTTGAGTTATTGACATTATAAGAAGACATGGTTTTTCTGTTCATTAAATTTCTACCAGTTTTGTTCGGGTGCCCTTGTATGTCAAGACACGGCGCAGCGATTCTTACAGTCGGCACTAATTCTCCTCCCCATCGGCACTACTTTTATATGTTTCAATAAACAAGATAGATCGTCATCTGATTTGTTGTTCTTTTGTTGCCATGGAAACGGGGAGGTAATTGTTGAAATGGTCTACCTAGTTCTCCTACACATTGCAAGGTGGATCGATGCCGTTGTACGGTTGTAGTAGGTTTGACCTCCATAGACATAGAAGCCTATTTATTAGTAACGGCTCGAGTTATTTGAACTATATCACGGCTATACTAGGGAATACGGTGACTGGTTGTACACTGACATTGAACTCATTGAGCCTTAACCCATTCTCTTTCTCTTCACTTAAGGAGTGACGAACCAACATGACACTGTCCTATGAATTCTTATAACAGGAATCCCGTTGGCACATTTAGATCGGGGAAACCCTCTCAAGGCTAAAATCTTCCACTTCGTTGCTATAAATAACGAACCATATTTGTGTGAACCAATCAGCAGTGAGTATTTAGTATCAATACAGTTAATAATAAATAAAATAAAATATAATATAACGATGTAACATCAAGTCGAATGTCATATTTGATGACACATAAATTCTATGAAACCAACAACAGTTCGGAGAATAAAAATAATATTGATAACAGCGTGTGATAACAATGTGATAACAATAGATACATTTCAATATTATTATTATTCGCGTTAAAATAAAAATACGGAATACCATTTTGGCCAGACTGCAGGGTAAATAGAAAATGTTAAAAAATATTTCGACGGACACTCAACATGACAAAGACCAAGGAGTCACGAGGCACAATGAGTCTCAATGAGCTGTAATGGTGGTCCGCATGAATAAATAGAATAAATAACATGTTGATTTCAGCTGAAAATGAAGAAATGCTATTTGTGACCTCGGGAAAGCGGGTCGTTAAGAGTGAGTCTGAGCTGAGTCGGATGATAGAATGTCACTGAGGCTTAAAGTGGTTCAGAGTTGAGAGTTATAAAATTTTTTTAAAATAGAAGAGCTTGTGTCGTGAGGTGGTAGGAGTTTGTGTTGTGAGGTGGTAGGAGTTTGTGTTGTGAGGTGGCAGGAGTTTGTGTTGTGAGGTGGTAGGAGTTTGTGTCGTGAGGTGGTAGGAGTTTGTGTCGTGAGGTGGTAGGAGTTTGTGTCGTGAGGTGGTAGGAGTTTGTGTCGTGAGGTGGTAGGAGTTTGAGTCGTGAGGTGGTAGGAGTTTGTGTCGTGAGGTGGTAGGAGTTTGTGTCGTGAGGTGGTAGGAGTTTGTGTCGTGAGGTGGTAGGAGTTTGTGTGTGAGGTGGTAGGAGGTGGTGAGGTGGTAGGAGTTTGTGTCGTGAGGTGGTAGGAGTTTGTGTTGTGAGGTGGTAGGAGTTTGTGTTGTGAGGTGGTAGGAGTTTGAGTCGTGAGGTGGTAGGAGTTTGTGTCGTGAGGTGGCAGGAGTTTGTGTGTGAGGTGGTAGGAGTTTGTGTTGTGAGGTGGTAGGAGTTTGAGTCGTGAGTGGGTAGGAGTTTGAGTCGTGAGGTGGTAGGAGTTTGAGTCGTGAGGTGGCAGGAGTTTGTGTTGTGAGGTGGCAGGAGTTTGTGTTGTGAGGTGGTAGGAGTTTGAGTCGTGAGGTGGTAGGAGTTTGAGTCGTGAGGTGGTAGGAGTTTGTGTTGTGAGGTGGCAGGAGTTTGTGTTGTGAGGTGGTAGGAGTTTGTGTTGTGAGGTGGTAGGAGTTTGTGTTGTGAGGTGGCAGGAGTTTGTGTTGTGAGGTGGCAGGAGTTTGTGTCGTGAGGTGGCAGGAGTTTGTGTTGTGAGGTGGCAGGAGTTTGTGTTGTGAGGTGGCAGGAGTTTGTGTTGTGAGGTGGTAGGAGTTTGTGTTGTGAGGTGGCAGGAGTTTGTGTTGTGAGGTGGCAGGAGTTTGTGTTGTGAGGTGGCAGGAGTTTGTGTTGTGAGGTGGCAGGAGTTTGTGTTGTGAGGTGGCAGGAGTTTGTGTTGTGAGGTGGCAGGAGTTTGTGTTGTGAGGTGGTAGGAGTTTGTGTTGTGAGGTGGTAGGAGTTTGTGTTGTGAGGTGGCAGGAGTTTGTGTTGTGAGGTGGCAGGAGTTTGTGTTGTGAGGTGGCAGGAGTTTGTGTTGTGAGGTGGCAGGAGTTTGTGTTGTGAGGTGGCAGGAGTTTGTGTTGTGAGGTGGCAGGAGTTTGTGTTGTGAGGTGGCAGGAGTTTGTGTTGTGAGGTGGTAGGAGTTTGTGTTGTGAGGTGGTAGGAGTTTGAGTCGTGAGGTGGCAGGAGTTTGTGTTGTGAGGTGGCAGGAGTTTGAGTCGTGAGGTGGCAGGAGTTTGTGTTGTGAGGTGGTAGGAGTTTGTGTCGTGAGGTGGTAGGAGTTTGTGTTGTGAGGTGGCAGGAGTTTGTGTTGTGAGGTGGTAGGAGCTTGTGTCGTGAGGTGGTAGGAGTTTGTGTTGTGAGGTGGCAGGAGTTTGTGTTGTGAGGTGGTAGGAGTTTGAGTCGTGAGGTGGTAGGAGTTTGAGTCGTGAGGTGGTAGGAGTTTGAGTCGTGAGGTGGCAGGAGTTTGTGTTGTGAGGTGGTAGGAGTTTGTGTTGTGAGGTGGTAGGAGTTTGTGTTGTGAGGTGGTAGGAGTTTGTGTCGTGAGGTGGTAGGAGTTTGTGTCGTGAGGTGGCAGGAGTTGTGTTGTGAGGTGGTAGGAGTTTGTGTTGTGAGGTGGCAGGAGTTTGTGTTGTGAGGTGGTAGGAGTTTGAGTCGTGAGGTGGTAGGAGTTTGAGTCGTGAGGTGGCAGGAGTTTGTGTTGTGAGGTGGCAGGAGTTTGTGTTGTGAGGTGGTAGGAGTTTGTGTTGTGAGGTGGTAGGAGTTTGTGTTGTGAGGTGGCAGGAGTTTGAGTCGTGAGGTGGCAGGAGTTTGTGTTGTGAGGTGGTAGGAGTTTGTGTTGTGAGGTGGCAGGAGTTTGTGTTGTGAGGTGGTAGGAGTTTGTGTTGTGAGGTGGTAGGAGTTTGTGTTGTGAGGTGGCAGGAGTTTGTGTTGTGAGGTGGCAGGAGTTTGTGTTGTGAGGTGGCAGGAGTTTGTGTTGTGAGGTGGTAGGAGTTTGTGTGTGAGGTGGCAGGAGTTTGTGTTGTGAGGTGGTAGGAGTTTGTGTTGTGAGGTGGCAGGAGTTTGTGTTGTGAGGTGGCAGGAGTTTGAGTCGTGAGGTGGTAGGAGTTTGTGTTGTGAGGTGGCAGGAGTTTGTGTTGTGAGGTGGTAGGAGTTGTGTTGTGAGGTGGCAGGAGTTTGTGTCGTGAGGTGGCAGGAGTTTGTGTTGTGAGGTGGTAGGAGTTTGTGTTGTGAGGTGGTAGGAGTTTGTGTTGTGAGGTGGTAGGAGTTTGTGTTGTGAGGTGGTAGGAGTTTGAGTCGTGAGGTGGTAGGAGTTTGTGTTGTGAGGTGGCAGGAGTTTGTGTTGTGAGGTGGTAGGAGTTTGTGTTGTGAGGTGGCAGGAGTTTGTGTTGTGAGGTGGCAGGAGTTTGTGTTGTGAGGTGGTAGGAGTTTGTGTTGTGAGGTGGTAGGAGTTTGTGTTGTGAGGTGGTAGGAGTTTGTGTTGTGAGGTGGCAGGAGTTTGAGTCGTGAGGTGGCAGGAGTTTGTGTTGTGAGGTGGTAGGAGTTTGTGTCGTGAGGTGGCAGGAGTTTGTGTTGTGAGGTGGTAGGAGTTTGTGTTGTGAGGTGGCAGGAGTTTGAGTCGTGAGGTGGCAGGAGTTTGTGTTGTGAGGTGGCAGGAGTTTGTGTTGTGAGGTGGCAGGAGTTTGTGTTGTGAGGTGGTAGGAGTTTGTGTTGTGAGGTGGTAGGAGTTTGTGTTGTGAGGTGGTAGGAGTTTGTGTGTGAGGTGGTAGGAGTTTGTGTTGTGAGGTGGCAGGAGTTTGAGTCGTGAGGTGGTAGGAGTTTGTGTTGTGAGGTGGTAGGAGTTTGTGTTGTGAGGTGGTAGGAGTTTGTGTGTGAGGTGGCAGGAGTTTGTGTTGTGAGGTGGCAGGAGTTTGTGTTGTGAGGTGGTAGGAGTTTGTGTTGTGAGGTGGTAGGAGTTTGTGTTGTGAGGTGGTAGGAGTTTGTGTTGTGAGGTGGTAGGAGTTTGTGTGTGAGGTGGTAGGAGTTTGTGTTGTGAGGTGGTAGGAGTTTGTGTTGTGAGGTGGTAGGAGTTTGTGTTGTGAGGTGGCAGGAGTTTGAGTCGTGAGGTGGTAGGAGTTTGTGTTGTGAGGTGGTAGGAGTTTGAGTCGTGAGGTGGTAGGAGTTTGTGTTGTGAGGTGGTAGGAGTTTGTGTTGTGAGGTGGCAGGAGTTTGAGTCGTGAGGTGGCAGGAGTTTGTGTTGTGAGGTGGTAGGAGTTTGTGTTGTGAGGTGGTAGGAGTTTGTGTCGTGAGGTGGTAGGAGTTTGTGTTGTGAGGTGGTAGGAGTTTGTGTCGTGAGGTGGTAGGAGTTTGTGTGTGAGGTGGTAGGAGTTTGTGTTGTGAGGTGGTAGGAGTTTGAGTCGTGAGGTGGTAGGAGTTTGTGTTGTGAGGTGGTAGGAGTTTGTGTTGTGAGGTGGTAGGAGTTTGTGTTGTGAGGTGGTAGGAGTTTGTGTTGTGAGGTGGTAGGAGTTTGTGTTGTGAGGTGGTAGGAGTTTGTGTTGTGAGGTGGTAGGAGTTTGTGTTGTGAGGTGGTAGGAGTTTGTGTTGTGAGGTGGTAGGAGTTTGTGTTGTGAGGTGGTAGGAGTTTGTGTTGTGAGGTGGTAGGAGTTTGTGTTGTGAGGTGGTAGGAGTTTGTGTTGTGAGGTGGTAGGAGTTTGTGTTGTGAGGTGGTAGGAGTTTGTGTTGTGAGGTGGTAGGAGTTTGTGTCGTGAGGTGGTAGGAGTTTGTGTTGTGAGGTGGTAGGAGTTTGTGTTGTGAGGTGGTAGGAGTTTGTGTTGTGAGGTGGTAGGAGTTTGTGTCGTGAGGTGGTAGGAGTTTGTGTTGTGAGGTGGTAGGAGTTTGTGTTGTGAGGTGGTAGGAGTTTGTGTCGTGAGGTGGTAGGAGTTTGTGTTGTGAGGTGGTAGGAGTTTGTGTTGTGAGGTGGTAGGAGTTGTGTTGTGAGGTGGTAGGAGTTTGTGTGAGGTGGTAGGAGTTTGTGTTGTGAGGTGGCAGGAGTTTGTGTCGTGAGGTGGTAGGAGTTTGTGTGTGAGGTGGTAGGAGTTTGTGTCGTGAGGTGGTAGGAGCTTGTGTTGTGAGGTGGTAGGAGTTTGTGTTGTGAGGTGGTAGGAGCTTGTGTTGTGAGGTGGTAGGAGCTTGTGTTGTGAGGTGGTAGGAGTTTGTGTCGTGAGGTGGTAGGAGCTTGTGTTGTGAGGTGGTAGGAGTTTGTGTTGTGAGGTGGTAGGAGTTTGTGTCGTGAGGTGGCAGGAGTTGTGTCGTGAGGTGGTAGGAGTTTGTGTTGTGAGGTGGTAGGAGCTTGTGTTGTGAGGTGGTAGGAGCTTGTGTCGTGAGGTGGTAGGAGCTTGTGTTGTGAGGTGGCAGGAGTTTGTGTTGTGAGGTGGTAGGAGTTTGTGTTGTGAGGTGGTAGGAGCTTGTGTCGTGAGGTGGTAGGAGTTTGTGTTGTGAGGTGGTAGGAGCTTGTGTTGTGAGGTGGTAGGAGTTTGTGTTGTGAGGTGGTAGGAGCTTGTGTCGTGAGGTGGTAGGAGTTTGTGTTGTGAGGTGGTAGGAGCTTGTGTTGTGAGGTGGCAGGAGCTTGTGTCGTGAGGTGGTAGGAGCTTGTGTTGTGAGGTGGTAGGAGCTTGTGTTGTGAGGTGGTAGGAGCTTGTGTTGTGAGGTGGCAGGAGCTTGTGTTGTGAGGTGGTAGGAGCTTGTGTTGTGAGGTGGCAGGAGCTTGTGTTGTGAGGTGGTAGGAGTTTGTGTCGTGAGGTGGTAGGAGCTTGTGTCGTGAGGTGGTAGGAGCTTGTGTTGTGAGGTGGTAGGAGTTTGTGTTGTGAGGTGGCAGGAGCTTGTGTTGTGAGGTGGTAGGAGCTTGTGTTGTGAGGTGGCAGGAGTTTGTGTTGTGAGGTGGCAGGAGCTTGTGATGTGAGGTGGTAGGAGCTTGTGTTGTGAGGTGGTAGGAGCTTGTGTTGTGAGGTGGCAGGAGTTTGTGTCGTGAGGTGGTAGGAGCTTGTGTTGTGAGGTGGTAGGAGTTTGAGTCGTGAGGTGGTAGGAGTTTGTGTTGTGAGGTGGTAGGAGTTTGTGTTGTGAGGTGGTAGGAGTTTGAGTCGTGAGGTGGTAGGAGTTTGTGTTGTGAGGTGGTAGGAGTTTGTGTCGTGAGGTGGTAGGAGTTTGTGTTGTGAGGTGGTAGGAGTTTGAGTCGTGAGGTGGTAGGAGTTTGTGTTGTGAGGTGGTAGGAGTTTGTGTTGTGAGGTGGTAGGAGTTTGTGTTGTGAGGTGGCAGGAGCTTGTGTTGTGAGGTGGTAGGAGTTTGTGTTGTGAGGTGGTAGGAGTTTGTGTCGTGAGGTGGTAGGAGTTTGTGTTGTGAGGTGGTAGGAGCTTGTGTTGTGAGGTGGCAGGAGTTTGTGTCGTGAGGTGGTAGGAGTTTGTGTTGTGAGGTGGTAGGAGTTTGTGTTGTGAGGTGGCAGGAGCTTGTGTCGTGAGGTGGTAGGAGTTTGTGTTGTGAGGTGGCAGGAGCTTGTGTCGTGAGGTGGTAGGAGTTTGTGTTGTGAGGTGGTAGGAGTTTGTGTTGTGAGGTGGCAGGAGCTTGTGTCGTGAGGTGGTAGGAGTTTGTGTTGTGAGGTGGTAGGAGTTTGTGTTGTGAGGTGGTAGGAGCTTGTGTTGTGAGGTGGTAGGAGCTTGTGTTGTGAGGTGGCAGGAGTTTGTGTCGTGAGGTGGTAGGAGCTTGTGTCGTGAGGTGGTAGGAGTTTGTGTTGTGAGGTGGTAGGAGTTTGTGTTGTGAGGTGGTAGGAGCTTGTGTCGTGAGGTGGTAGGAGTTTGTGTCGTGAGGTGGTAGGAGCTTGTGTCGTGAGGTGGTAGGAGCTTGTGTCGTGAGGTGGTAGGAGCTTGTGTTGTGAGGTGGCAGGAGTTTGTGTTGTGAGGTGGTAGGAGCTTGTGTTGTGAGGTGGCAGGAGCTTGTGTCGTGAGGTGGCAGGAGCTTGTGTTGTGAGGTGGTAGGAGTTTGTGTTGTGAGGTGGCAGGAGTTTGTGTTGTGAGGTGGCAGGAGTTTGTGTTGTGAGGTGGCAGGAGTTTGTGTTGTGAGGTGGTAGGAGTTTGTGTTGTGAGGTGGTAGGAGTTTGTGTTGTGAGGTGGCAGGAGTTTGTGTTGTGAGGTGGCAGGAGTTTGTGTCGTGAGGTGGCAGGAGTTTGTGTCGTGAGGTGGCAGGGGTTTGTGTTGTGAGGTGGTAGGAGTTTGTGTTGTGAGGTGGCAGGAGCTTGTGTTGTGAGGTGGCAGGAGTTTGTGTTGTGAGGTGGCAGGAGTTTGTGTTGTGAGGTGGTAGGAGCTTGTGTTGTGAGGTGGCAGGAGTTTGTGTTGTGAGGTGGTAGGAGCTTGTGTCGTGAGGTGGCAGGAGTTTGTGTTGTGAGGTGGCAGGAGCTTGTGTTGTGAGGTGGTAGGAGCTTGTGTTGTGAGGTGCAGGAGTTTGTGTTGTGAGGTGGTAGGAGCTTGTGTCGTGAGGTGGTAGGAGTTTGTGTTGTGAGGTGGTAGGAGTTTGTGTCGTGAGGTGGCAGGAGTTTGTTGTGTCGTGAGGTGGTAGGAGTTTGTGTTGTGAGGTGGTAGGAGCTTGTGTCGTGAGGTGGCAGGAGTTTGTGTTGTGAGGTGGTAGGAGTTTGTGTTGTGAGGTGGTAGGAGCTTGTGTCGTGAGGTGGTAGGAGCTTGTGTCGTGAGGTGGTAGGAGCTTGTGTCGTGAGGTGGTAGGAGTTTGTGTTGTGAGGTGGCAGGAGTTTGTGTTGTGAGGTGGTAGGAGCTTGTGTCGTGAGGTGGTAGGAGCTTGTGTCGTGAGGTGGCAGGAGTTTGTGTTGTGAGGTGGCAGGAGTTTGTGTTGTGAGGTGGTAGGAGCTTGTGTCGTGAGGTGGTAGGAGCTTGTGTTGTGAGGTGGCAGGAGTTTGTGTTGTGAGGTGGTAGGAGTTTGTGTTGTGAGGTGGTAGGAGTTTGTGTTGTGAGGTGGTAGGAGTTTGTGTTGTGAGGTGGTAGGAGTTTGTGTTGTGAGGTGGTAGGAGTTTGTGTTGTGAGGTGGTAGGAGTTTGTGTTGTGAGGTGGTAGGAGTTTGTGTTGTGAGGTGGCAGGAGTTTGTGTTGTGAGGTGGTACGAGTTTGTGTTGTGAGGTGGTAGGAGCTTGTGTCGTGAGGTGGTAGGAGTTTGTGTCGTGAGGTGGTAGGAGTTTGTGTTGTGAGGTGGTAGGAGCTTGTGTTGTGAGGTGGTAGGAGCTTGTGTCGTGAGGTGGTAGGAGTTTGTGTTGTGAGGTGGTAGGAGCTTGTGTTGTGAGGTGGTAGGAGTTTGTGTTGTGAGGTGGTAGGAGTTTGTGTTGTGAGGTGGTAGGAGCTTGTGTTGTGAGGTGGTAGGAGCTTGTGTCGTGAGGTGGTAGGAGCTTGTGTCGTGAGGTGGTAGGAGCTTGTGTCGTGAGGTGGTAGGAGTTTGTGTTGTGAGGTGGTAGGAGCTTGTGTCGTGAGGTGGTAGGAGTTTGTGTTGTGAGGTGGTAGGAGTTTGTGTTGTGAGGTGGTAATAGTTTGTGTCGTGAGGTGGTAGGAGTTTGTGTTGTGAGGTGGTAGGAGTTTGTGTTGTGAGGTGGTAGGAGTTTGTGTTGTGAGGTGGTAGGAGTTTGTGTTGTGAGGTGGTAGGAGTTTGTGTTGTGAGGTGGTAGGAGTTTGTGTTGTGAGGTGGTAGGAGTTTGTGTTGTGAGGTGGTAGGAGTTTGTGTTGTGAGGTGGTAGGAGCTTGTGTTGTGAGGTGGTAAGAGCTTGTGTCGTGAGGTGGTAGGAGCTTGTGTCGTGAGGTGGTAGGAGTTTGTGTTGTGAGGTGGTAGGAGCTTGTGTCGTGAGGTGGTAGGAGTTTGTGTCGTGAGGTGGTAGGAGTTTGTGTTGTGAGGTGGTAGGAGCTTGTGTTGTGAGGTGGTAGGAGCTTGTGTTGTGAGGTGGTAGGAGTTTGTGTTGTGAGGTGGCAGGAGCTTGTGTTGTGAGGTGGTAGGAGTTTGTGTTGTGAGGTGGCAGGAGTTTGTGTTGTGAGGTGGTAGGAGCTTGTGTCGTGAGGTGGTAGGAGTTTGTGTTGTGAGGTGGTAGGAGTTTGTGTCGTGAGGTGGTAGGAGTTTGTGTTGTGAGGTGGTAGGAGCTTGTGTTGTGAGGTGGCAGGAGTTTGTGTTGTGAGGTGGTAGGAGCTTGTGTTGTGAGGTGGCAGGAGTTTGTGTTGTGAGGTGGTAGGAGCTTGTGTTGTGAGGTGGTAGGAGTTTGTGTTGTGAGGTGGTAGGAGTTTGTGTTGTGAGGTGGTAGGAGTTTGTGTTGTGAGGTGGTAGGAGTTTGTGTCGTGAGGTGGTAGGAGTTTGTGTTGTGAGGTGGTAGGAGTTTGTGTCGTGAGGTGGCAGGAGTTTGTGTCGTGAGGTGGTAGGAGTTTGTGTTGTGAGGTGGTAGGAGCTTGTGTCGTGAGGTGGCAGGAGTTTGTGTTGTGAGGTGGTAGGAGCTTGTGTTGTGAGGTGGTAGGAGCTTGTGTTGTGAGGTGGTAGGAGCTTGTGTTGTGAGGTGGTAGGAGCTTGTGTCGTGAGGTGGCAGGAGTTTGTGTTGTGAGGTGGTAGGAGTTTGTGTTGTGAGGTGGTAGGAGTTTGTGTTGTGAGGTGGTAGGAGTTTGTGTCGTGAGGTGGTAGGAGTTTGTGTCGTGAGGTGGTAGGAGTTTGTGTTGTGAGGTGGTAGGAGTTTGTGTTGTGAGGTGGTAGGAGTTTGTGTTGTGAGGTGGCAGGAGCTTGTGTTGTGAGGTGGTAGGAGTTTGTGTTGTGAGGTGGTAGGAGTTTGTGTTGTGAGGTGGTAGGAGTTTGTGTTGTGAGGTGGCAGGAGTTTGTGTTGTGAGGTGGCAGGAGTTTGTGTCGTGAGGTGGTAGGAGTTTGTGTTGTGAGGTGGTAGGAGTTTGTGTCGTGCGGTGGCAGGAGTTTGTGTCGTGAGGTGGCAGGAGTTTGTGTCGTGAGGTGGTAGGAGTTTGTGTTGTGAGGTGGTAGGAGTTTGTGTTGTGAGGTGGTAGGAGTTTGTGTCGTGAGGTGGTAGGAGTTTGTGTTGTGAGGTGGTAGGAGTTTGTGTCGTGAGGTGGCAGGAGTTTGAGTCGTGAGGTGGTAGGAGTTTGTGTTGTGAGGTGGCAGGAGTTTGTGTTGTGAGGTGGTAGGAGTTTGTGTTGTGAGGTGGTAGGAGTTTGTGTTGTGAGGTGGTAGGAGTTTGTGTTGTGAGGTGGCAGGAGTTTGTGTTGTGAGGTGGCAGGAGTTTGTGTTGTGAGGTGGCAGGAGTTTGTGTTGTGAGGTGGCAGGAGTTTGTGTTGTGAGGTGGCAGGAGTTTGTGTTGTGAGGTGGTAGGAGTTTGTGTTGTGAGGTGGTAGGAGTTTGAGTCGTGAGGTGGCAGGAGTTTGAGTCGTGAGGTGGTAGGAGTTTGAGTCGTGAGGTGGCAGGAGTTTGTGTTGTGAGGTGGTAGGAGTTTGTGTTGTGAGGTGGTAGGAGTTTGTGTTGTGAGGTGGTAGGAGTTTGTGTCGTGAGGTGGTAGGAGCTTGTGTTGTGAGGTGGTAGGAGTTTGTGTCGTGAGGTGGTAGGAGCTTGTGTTGTGAGGTGGTAGGTGGTAGGAGGAGTTTGTGTTGTGAGGTGGTAGGAGTTTGTGTCGTGAGGTGGTAGGAGCTTGTGTTGTGAGGTGGTAGGAGCTTGTGTTGTGAGGTGGTAGGAGTTTGTGTTGTGAGGTGGTAGGAGTTTGTGTTGTGAGGTGGTAGGAGTTTGTGTCGTGAGGTGGTAGGAGCTTGTGTTGTGAGGTGGTAGGAGCTTGTGTTGTGAGGTGGTAGGAGTTTGTGTTGTGAGGTGGTAGGAGTTTGTGTCGTGAGGTGGTAGGAGTTTGTGTTGTGAGGTGGTAGGAGTTTGAGTCGTGAGGTGGCAGGAGTTTGTGTTGTGAGGTGGTAGGAGTTTGTGTCGTGAGGTGGTAGGAGTTTGTGTTGTGAGGTGGCAGGAGTTTGTGTCGTGAGGTGGTAGGAGTTTGTGTCGTGAGGTGGTAGGAGTTTGTGTTGTGAGGTGGTAGGAGCTTGTGTTGTGAGGTGGTAGGAGCTTGTGTTGTGAGGTGGTAGGAGTTTGTGTTGTGAGGTGGTAGGAGCTTGTGTTGTGAGGTGGTAGGAGTTTGTGTTGTGAGGTGGTAGGAGTTTGTGTTGTGAGGTGGTAGGAGTTTGTGTTGTGAGGTGGTAGGAGTTTGTGTTGTGAGGTGGTAGGAGCTTGTGTTGTGAGGTGGTAGGAGCTTGTGTTGTGAGGTGGTAGGAGTTTGTGTTGTGAGGTGGTAGGAGTTTGTGTTGTGAGGTGGTAGGAGTTTGTGTTGTGAGGTGGCAGGAGTTTGTGTTGTGAGGTGGCAGGAGTTTGTGTTGTGAGGTGGTAGGAGTTTGTGTCGTGAGGTGGTAGGAGTTTGTGTTGTGAGGTGGTAGGAGCTTGTGTTGTGAGGTGGTAGGAGTTTGTGTTGTGAGGTGGCAGGAGTTTGTGTTGTGAGGTGGTAGGAGTTTGTGTTGTGAGGTGGTAGGAGTTTGTGTTGTGAGGTGGTAGGAGTTTGTGTCGTGAGGTGGTAGGAGTTTGTGTTGTGAGGTGGTAGGAGTTTGTGTTGTGAGGTGGCAGGAGCTTGTGTTGTGAGGTGGTAGGAGTTTGTGTTGTGAGGTGGTAGGAGTTTGTGTTGTGAGGTGGTAGGAGTTTGTGTTGTGAGGTGGTAGGAGTTTGTGTTGTGAGGTGGTAGGAGTTTGTGTTGTGAGGTGGTAGGAGTTTGTGTTGTGAGGTGGTAGGAGTTTGTGTTGTGAGGTGGTAGGAGTTTGTGTCGTGAGGTGGTAGGAGTTTGTGTTGTGAGGTGGTAGGAGTTTGTGTCGTGAGGTGGTAGGAGTTTGTGTTGTGAGGTGGTAGGAGTTTGTGTTGTGAGGTGGCAGGAGTTTGTGTTGTGAGGTGGTAGGAGCTTGTGTTGTGAGGTGGTAGGAGTTTGTGTTGTGAGGTGGTAGGAGTTTGTGTTGTGAGGTGGCAGGAGCTTGTGTTGTGAGGTGGTAGGAGTTTGTGTCGTGAGGTGGTAGGAGTTTGTGTTGTGAGGTGGTAGGAGCTTGTGTTGTGAGGTGGTAGGAGCTTGTGTTGTGAGGTGGTAGGAGTTTGTGTTGTGAGGTGGCAGGAGCTTGTGTTGTGAGGTGGTAGGAGTTTGTGTCGTGAGGTGGTAGGAGTTTGTGTCGTGAGGTGGTAGGAGCTTGTGTTGTGAGGTGGTAGGAGCTTGTGTTGTGAGGTGGTAGGAGTTTGTGTTGTGAGGTGGCAGGAGCTTGTGTTGTGAGGTGGTAGGAGTTTGTGTCGTGAGGTGGTAGGAGTTTGAGTCGTGAGGTGGTAGGAGTTTGTGTTGTGAGGTGGTAGGAGTTTGTGTTGTGAGGTGGCAGGAGTTTGTGTTGTGAGGTGGTAGGAGTTTTTGTTGTGAGGTGGTAGGAGTTTGTGTTGTGAGGTGGTAGGTGTTTGTGTTGTGAGGTGGCAGGAGTTTGTGTTGTGAGGTGGTAGGAGTTTGTGTTGTGAGGTGGCAGGAGTTTGTGTTGTGAGGTGGTAGGAGTTTGTGTTGTGAGGTGGTAGGAGTTTGTGTTGTGAGGTGGTAGGAGTTTGTGTCGTGAGGTGGTAGGAGTTTGTGTTGTGAGATGGTAGGAGCTTGAGTCGTGAGGTGGTAGGAGTTTGTGTTGTGAGGTGGTAGGAGTTTGTGTTGTGAGGTGGTAGGAGTTTGTGTCGTGAGGTGGTAGGAGTTTGAGTCGTGAGGTGGTAGGAGTTTGTGTTGTGAGGTGGTAGGAGTTTGTGTTGTGAGGTGGCAGGAGTTTGTGTTGTGAGGTGGTAGGAGTTTGTGTTGTGAGGTGGTAGGAGTTTGTGTTGTGAGGTGGCAGGAGTTTGTGTTGTGAGGTGGTAGGAGTTTGTGTTGTGAGGTGGCAGGAGTTTGTGTCGTGAGGTGGTAGGAGTTTGTGTTGTGAGGTGGTAGGAGTTTGTGTTGTGAGGTGGTAGGAGTTTGTGTTGTGGGGTGGTAGGAGCTTGTGTCGTGAGGTGGTAGGAGCTTGTGGAGGTTTGAGATAAAGTCGGAATATTGAAGTAGCAGGAAGAGGTAGCATATTGAAGGGATGAATAATGAGACCGTGATGGACAGAAGAAAGGTTAACGTTCGAGCATGGACGGGTCAATGGGATTGTCAATTTGAAATGAGAAGATACAGATGGGAAGTAGGGAAGGAAGGAAGGTGGTTGAGTCATCGTTGTTGCTTTAGCAACCCTTGGGGTTGAGGAAAAAGGAAGGAAGGTATTGAAAAGAAAGGAAGAAAGGGAGGGAGAGAGAGGGGGAAATGAAAGAAAGGAAGGAAGGAATGGAAAGGAAGGAATGGAAAGGAAGGAAGGAAGGAAGGAAGGAAGGAAGGAAGGAAGGAAGGAAGGAAGGAAGGAAGGAAGGAAGGAAGGAAGGAAGGAAGGAAGGACATATCAAATGTTTGGTAAATGTCATCAAATCAAACCATCAAAACTTGTTTCAATAGATCAACTTTTGTTGAAATCTGAACAATCAAAATAATAAATGAAAAAACTGTTACCGGGTCTAATGAGACGTGACAGGCCGTGTGATCAACACTCAAGTACAAAGATATACAGAAATCTACGAGTAACTCATATGTCCAATTCTACTGTGCCGGTTGGTGCTGGCAGTGGTCGGGCTAGAGGTACAAGCAACCTAATAATGCTAATCACGTGCTAGGAAGCACATGACACAATTTGTCCAACATAACCCTGGATATCAAGAAAGCCAAACTTCCACATCAAACACGTGTAGATAGCTAACGGCTTGCGTACACCTCTAGGGTTTCTTCTTTCTTCTTTTCTCTTTCTTACTGATACCTAAAAGGTGTCGTGGTTTATATCATTTGTTGTTCTTGAGCTGCTGGAACTGTCTGAATTAGTGATTTTCCTTTGTTGTTACATGTCTCTGTCACTGCATCTATCCATCTTCTTCTTTTCTCTTTCTCACTGATACCTAAAAGGTGTCGTGGTTTATATCATTTGTCGTTCTTGAGCTACTCGAACTGTCTGAATTAGTGATTTTCCTTTGTTGTTACATGTCTCTATCACTGCATCTATCCATCTTCTTATTTTCTCTTTCTCACTTATACCTAAAAGGTGTCGTGGTTTATATCATTTGTTGTTCTTGAGCTACTCGAACTGTCTGAATTAGTGATTTTCATTTGTTGTTACATGTCTCTGTCATTGCATCTATCCATCTTCTTCTGGGTTTTCCTCTTGATCTTTTCCATGCATTCTCGAGAAGAACGCCCTTGATGGTGATTGGTGATGATTCATTCTGACTCCAGGGTTTAACAAAGCAATTTCATGGCCGCGAGATTTGCGCTTTCACTGTCCTCACAGCATAAACATTGAAGGTTTCTTTCTTGATGGTCACGCACCCATCGACCCAACTTTTAAATTGTGTCGCTTAGTCAGCAAATATAACAAAAACAAGACTTTTTGTAGTTGTTATTGCATGTTATGATCAATTATTCTGCCATCCATCCATCCATGCATCCATCCATCCATCCATCCATCCATCCATCCATCCATCCATCCATCTATCCATCCAACCGTATCCAAGAATCAAATGAAGGCAGCAATCCATAGAAGAATGCCACCATTACTTTACAGTAACGTCGTGCTGCTGTCCAGCGCTGTCCTTCAATAGACAGAACAGTGCACTCAGACTGGTACAATCACTATCCAACATTTGTTTGTCAAAAGCATTCATACAACATACAACAACATAACTACCTCTTCACAATATTATCGTCCCATCAAATGTTGTATCTTTGCACAAGCAGAGTTATCCCCGTCCTTGAGTGCTGCACATTTGTTATCAAATCTCTTGACTGACACACAGAGAAGGGAGTACTTCAGCACAGAGCACCAACTCCTTGCCACAGATGACAATCTTTGCAGTAGTTTCAGAAAGTTGGTTAAATAAATTCAACGGTGACAGGAATTTCTTTGTGTTATAATACAGCCCGGGCAGTGGCATACATCCTGAATGTAATATAACTGAGCAGTATTATCAATCGGAGGGAATTAATTTGGGGCATGTATAGTCAGAAAAAGCTAGTGGAACAGGTTTTGTACTTTATTGCCTGCTGAAAGCGACTTAGGGCTGACACGTCTGTCCTGAGTTCTGTGGTATGGACTTATAGGTCAGCAACAACAGCGGGCAGAAACTCGCTTTATGTGGTAAAGCTGTGACAGAATTGTAAAGTTAGATCATCGCAAATTCTTACAGATTTACGCTAAGCGTCTGTCTTTACCAACTGCAGGTGTAATCATGGAGAAGGCTGTTGTTTCAACAGGGGATCAGCTGGGATATGCTGTCCTGTCCAGTGCTGGTCGTGCTGCAGCCGCTGTCGGAGAGAACCTCAGAGATGAGAGTTATCTCGCTTCTTCTGGGAAGAGCTGTTCTGCTCACTCGGTACAGCGGGTTAGAGAATGCTGTATCGGCCTCTGTCTGCAGCTGTCTGTGAAGAGAAATACCAGAGAAAAATACATAAATACCATGAACATGGAGAAGTATAATACATTAATGAAATACTGAAATAAGTTCAATATTATTCCAGAAATTGAGAATTGAGAAAAAAGCTGCAATAATTGCAGTCAGGGGGTCATCAAGGTACAAGAGATGATATGGTTTGGCCACGTGATCAGACAGAAAGATCAAAACACAACGAGCCCTCACTAAATGTTACGAGAACACCAGACTCAAGGGTCGACCACGAAAAAGATGGATTGATGGAATATTAGAAACACTAGGAAACATAACAGCAGGAGAGGTCAAGAGAAGAGCGAAAGATGGATTGATGGAATATTAGAAACACTAGGAAACATAACAGCAGGAGAGACCAACAGAAAAGTAAAAGATGGATGGATTGATTGAATATTAGAAACACTAGGAAACATAACAGCAGGAGAGGTCAACAGAAGAGCAAAAGATGGATTGATGGAATATTAGAAACACTAGGAAACATAACAGCAGGAGAGGTCAACAGAAGAGCAAAAGATGGATTGATGGAATATTAGAAACACTAGGAAACATAACAGCAGGAGAGGCCAACAGAAGAGCAAAAGATGGATTGATGGAATATTAGAAACACTAGGAAACATAACAGCAGGAGAGGCCAACAGAAGAGCAAAAGATGGATTGATGGAATAATAGAAACACTAGGAAACATAACAGCAGGAGAGGCCAACAGAAGAGCAAAAGATGGATTGATGGAATAATAGAAACACTAGGAAACATAACAGTAGGAGAGGTCAACAGAAGAACAAAAGATGGATTGATGGAATATTACAAACACTAGGAAACATAACAGCAGGAGATGCCAACAGAAGAGCAAAAGATGGATTGATGGAATATTAGAAACACTAGGAAACATAACAGCAGGAGAGGCCAACAGAAGAGCAAAAGATGGATTGATGGAATATTAGAAACACTAGGAAACATAACAGCAGGAGAGGCCAACAGAAGAGCAAAAGATGGATTGATGGAATAATAGAAACACTAGGAAACATAACAGCAGGAGAGGCCAACAGAAGAGCAAAAGATGGATTGATGGAATAATAGAAACACTAGGAAACATAACAGTAGGAGAGGTCAACAGAAGAACAAAAGATGGATTGATGGAATAATAGAAACACTAGGAAACATAACAGTAGGAGAGGTCAACAGAAGAGCAAAAGCCCGCAAATTATATCTCCCCTCGACGTTGAAAGTTAAATGAGAAAGAAGAAGTAGAAGACAGAAATGTCAGACATTTATCACATGCTTAATGTTTTCACTTAAATATTAATCATTCGCTCAAATACCCCAATCACTAACTCAGATACCCCAATCACTAACTCAGATTCCCCAATCATTCACTCAAATACCCCAATAACTAACTCAGATACCCCAATCACTAACTCGGATACCCCAATCATTCACTCAAATATCCCAATCACTAACTCAGATACCCCAATCATTCACTCAAATACCCCAATCACTAACTCAGATACACCAATCATTCACTCAAATACCCCAATCACTCACTGAGATACTCCAATCACTCACTCAAATACCCAAATCACTCACTCAAATACTTCACCTTTCACTCTTAATTAAACCATGCAATGACAGCCAACCCATGTCAGTCAACCCATGACAGTCAACCCATGAAAGTCAACCCATGTCAGTCAACCATATCAGTCAACCCATGACAGTCAACCCATGACAGCCAACCTATGACGGTCAATCCATGACTGCCAACACATGACAGTCAACCCATGACAGCCAATCCATGACAGTCAACCCAGGATAACGAACCTATGACGGTCAACCCATGACTGCCAACACATGACAGTCAACCCATGACAGTCAACACATGACAGTCAACCCATGACAGTCAACCCATGACAGTCAACACATGACAGTCAACCCAGGACAACGAACCTATGACGGTCAAGCCATGACTGCCAACACATGACAGTCAACCGATGACAGATATTTAATGACAGCCAACCCATAACAGTCAACCCACGACAGCCAACACATGTCAACCAACCCACGACAGCCAACACATGCCAACCAACCCACGACAGCCAACCCATGCCAGCCAACCCACGACAGCCAACCCAACTGCCTACCTGTAGTTATCAAGACTGTCTTCAAATGGCAACGGTGGAGGACTGTGGAAGGCCAAAGAAAATATTCGGTTATTAGAAACAGTTGATGCAATAAAAGAGTTTACTATTATACAAGACATTCTGGCTTGCACATTCCGTGTATGGATCAGGTAGGGTCAGGACAATGGGGCGCACATCGATGCATCCAGATACGAAACTACTGTGAAGCTAATAGTGAGGAGAAATGACAACAACAAAAATTTGAAAACAAAAAAAAAACGGTGTGGTTAAAGATTCACTAGAGGACAGAACAAACCAGAACGACGTTTCAGTGAAATAGACCTTCAACATGTAAGTGTGTTGTATGTTTGTTCTTGTTGAAGGACTATTGCGCCGAAACGTCGTTCTGGTCTGTGTTGTCCACTTGTTCGATGAAGCTTTAACCACATCGGTTTTTTTCTATTTTTTTATATTTATTTTTTCTATATCTATTTTTTATATATTTATTTTTTTCTACATCTATTTTTTTATATCTATTTTTTTCTATATCTATTTTTTCTACATTTATTTTTTTCTATATCTATTTTTTCTATATTAATTTTTTTCTATATCTATTTTTTCTATATCTATTTTTTTCTATATCTATTTTTTCTATATTTATTTTTTTCTATATCTATTTTTTCTATATTTATTCTTTTCTATATCTATTTTTTTCTATATCTATTTTTTTCTATATCTATTTTTTCTATATCTATTTTTTCTATATTTATTTTTTTTCTATATCTATTTTTTTCTATATCTATTTTTTTCTATATCTATTTTTTGTATATTTATTTTTTTCTATATCTATTTTTCTATATTTATTTTTTTCTATATCTATTTTTTCTATATTTATTTTTTTCTATATCTATTTTTTTCTATATCTATTTTTTCTATATTTATTTTTTTCTATATCTATTTTTTCTATATCTATTTTTTCTATATTTATTTTTTTCTATATCTATTTTTTTCTATATCTATTTTTTGTATATTTATTTTTTCATTTCTCCTATGGATCAGGGACTCGTTTTGTAACACGTCCGCATATTTGCACTATTTTAGTATGTATTATCCGAATGTTGCATATAAGTTGTGAGTGACACATTTAATGATAGATCTCTCTCTCTCTCTCTCTCTCTCTCTCTGTCATCCATATCCTCTATATAATAGTCTACGGCCTCCAAACACTCCTCTATATCATGAAGTTCATTGTTTTCCTGCTTGCTACGAACGTATATCTTTAAAGCTTTTCTTCCTTCCTCCCACCATCTCTCCCCTCCTCTCTCCCTCTCTTTACCTCCAACTCTCTCTCTCCCTCCATCTCTCCCCTCTCTCTAACTCCCAACTCCTCTAACTACCAAGTCCCTCTTTGGCGCTCTCTCTCTCTCTCCTCTAACTCCCACCAACTCCCTCCTCTAACTCCCACCAACTACTTCTCTCTCTCTCTTTCTCTAACTCCCACCAACTCCCTCTTATTCCCCCCTCTCTCCCTCCATCTCTCACTCCCTCTCTCCCCCTTCCTTTCGCTTCCACCAACTCCTTCTCTCTCTCCCTTTCTCTAACTCCCACCAACTCCCTCTCTCTCCCCTCCTCCTCTCACTTCCACCAACTCCCTCTTCCTCCTTATCTCCCTCCTTCTCTCTCTCCTTCCTCTATCTCCCACCAACTCCCCTCTCTCTCCTTCCTCTTATCTCCCACCAACTCCCCCTCTCTCCTCTTCCTCTTATCTCTCACCAACTCCCCCTCTCTCTCCTTCCTCTTATCTCCCACCAACTCTCCCTCTCTCTCCTTCCTCTTATCTCCCACCAACTCCCCCTCTCTCTCCCTCCTCTTATCTCCCACTAACTCCCCCTCTCTTTCCTTCCTCTTATCTCCCACTAACTCCCCCTTTTTCTCCTTCCTCCTATCTCCCACTAACTCCCCCTCTCTTTCCTTCCTCTTATCTCTCACCAACTCCCCCTCTCTCTCCTTCCTCTTATCTCTCACCAACTCCCCCTCTCTCTCCTTCCTCTTATCTCCCACCAACTCCCCCTCTCTCTCCTTCCTCTTATCTCTCACCAACTCCCCCTCTATCTCCCTCCTCTTATCTCCCAATAACTCCCCCCCTCTCCCTTTCCTCTATCTCCCACCAACTCCCCCTCTCTCTCCCTCCTCTTATCTCCCACTAACTCCCCCTCTCTTTCCTTCCTCTTATCTCCCACTAACTCCCCCTTTCTCTCCTTCCTCCTATCTCCCACTAACTCCCCCTCTCTTTCCTTCCTCTTATCTCCCACCAACTCCCCTCTCTCTCCCTCCTCTTATCTCCCACTAACTCCCCCTCTCTTTCCTTCCTCTTATCTCCCACTAACTCCCCCTTTCTCTCCTTCCTCTTATCTCCCACCAACTCCCCCTCTCTCTCCTTCCTCTATCTCCCACAAACTCCCCCTCTCTCTCCTTCCTCTTATCTCCCACCAACTCCCCCTCTGTCTTCTTCCTCTATCTCCCACCAGCTCCCCCTCTCCCTTTCCTCTATCTCCCACTAACTCCCCCTCTCTTTCCTTCCTCTTATCTCCCACCAGCTCCCCCTCTCTCCCTTTCCTCTATCTCCCACTAACTCCCCTCTCTTTCCTTCCTCTTATCTCCCACCAACTCCCCCTCTCTCTCCTTCCTCTATCTCCCACAAACTCCCCCTCTCTCTCCTTCCTCTTATCTCCCACCAACTCCCCCTCTGTCTTCTTCCTCTATCTCCCACCAGCTCCCCCTCTCTCCCTTTCCTCTTATCTCCCACCAGCTCCCCCTCTCTCCCTTTCCTCTTATCTCCCACCAACTCCCCCTCTCTCTCCCTCCTCTTATCTCCCACCAACTCCCACTCTCTCTCCTTCCTCTTATCTCCCACCAACTCCACCTCTCTCTCCTTCCTCTTATCTCCCACCAACTCCCCCTCTCTCCCCTTCCTCTATCTCCCACCAACTCCCCCTCTTCCTCTATCTCCCACCAACTCCCCCTCTCTCCCCTTCCTCTATCTCCACCAACTCCCCCTCTTCCTCTTATCTCCCACCAACTCCCCCTCTCTCCCTTCCTCTATCTCCCACCAACTCCCCCTCTTCCTCTAACTCCCACCAACTCCCCCTCTCTCTCCTTCCTCTATCTCCCACCAACTCCCCCTCTCTCCTCTTCCTCTATCTCCCACCAACTCACCCTCTCTCTCCTTCCTCTTATCTCCCACCAACTCCCCCTCTCTCCCCTTCCTCTATCTCCCACCAACTCCCCCTCTCTCCCCTTCCTCTATCTCCCACCAACTCCCCCTCTTCCTCTTATCTCCCCCAACTCCCCCTCTCTCCCCTTCCTCTATCTCCCACCCTCCCCCTCTTCCTCTATCTCCCCAACTCCCCCTCTCTCATCTTCCTCTATCTCCCACCAACTCCCCCTCTTCTTCTAACTCCCACCAACTCCCCCTCTTCCTCTATCTCCCACCAACTCCCCCTCTTCCTCTAACTCCCACCAACTCCCCCTCTCTCCTCTTCCTCTATCTCCCACCAACTCCCCCTCTTCCTCTATCTCCCACCAACTCCCCCTCTTCCTCTAACTCCCACCAACTCCCCCTCTCTCCTCTTCCTCTATCTCCCACCAACTCACCCTCTTCCTCTATCTCCCACCAACTCCCCCTCTTCCTCTAACTCCCACCAACTCCCCCTCTCTCCTCTTCCTCTATCTCCCACCAACTCCCCCTCTTCCTCTATCTCCCACCAAGTCCCCCTCTTCCCTCTAACTCCCACCAACTCCCCCTCTCTCTCCTTCCTCTTATCTCCCACCAACTCCCCCTCTCTCCTCTTCCTCTATCTCCCACCAACTCCCCCTCTTCCTCTAACTCCCACCAACCCCCCCCCCCACCTATATCCTCCAACTTACAAATGATCCACAGCCTCCAGATACTTCTCCTTGTCATAAAGTGAGTCACTCTCCTCCTTGTTACACGCGTACTTCTCCAAAGCTTTCTTCTTCTCCAATCGGCTCCTGCAAAATTTAACAAGAAAAATCAACATATATAACTTCCGTCTTATGTAAACAATATCAAGGGAAATAATCCATCCTATAACTACCGTCTTATGTAAACAATATCAAGGGAAATAATCCATCCTATAACTACCGCCTTATGTAAACAATATAAAGGGAAATAATCCATCCTATAACTACCGCCTTATGTAAACAATATCAAGGGAAATAATCCATCCTATAACTACCGCCTTATGTAAACAATATCAAGGGAAATAATCCATCCTATAACTACCGCCTTATGTAAACAATATCAAGGGAAATAATCCATCCTATAACTACCGCCTTATGTAAACAATATCAAGGGAAATAATCCATCCTATAACTACCGCCTTATGTAAACAATATCAAGGGAAATAATCCATCCTATAACTACCGCCTTATGTAAACAATATCAAGGGAAATAATCCATCCTATAACTACCGCCTTATGTAAACAATATCAAGGGAAATAATCCATCCTATAACTACCGCCTTATGTAAACAATATCAAGGGAAATAATCCATCCTATAACTACCGCCTTATGTAAACAATATCAAGGGAAATAATCCATCCTATAACTACCGCCTTATGTAAACAATATCAAGGGAAATAATCCATCCTATAACTACCGCCTTATGTAAACAATATCAAGGGAAATAATCCATCTTATAACTACCGCCTTATGTAAACAATATCATGGGAAATAATCCATCTTATAACTACCGCCTTATGTAAACAATATCATGGGAAATAATCCATCTTATAACTGCCGCCTTATGTAAACAATATCACGGGAAATAATCCATCTCATAACTACCGCCTTATGTAAACAATATCAAGGGAAATAATCCATCTCATAACTGCCGCCTTATGTAAACAATATCAAGGGAAATAATCCATCCTATAACTACCGCCTTATGTAAACAATATCAAGGGAAATAATCCATCCTATAACTACCGCCTTATGTAAACAATATCAAGGGAAATAATCCATCCTATAACTACCGCCTTATGTAAACAATATCAAGGGAAATAATCCATCTTATAACTACCGCCTTATGTAAACAATATCATGGGAAATAATCCATCTTATAACTACCGCCTTATGTAAACAATATCATGGGAAATAATCCATCTTATAACTGCCGCCTTATGTAAACAATATCATGGGAAATAATCCATCTCATAACTACCGCCTTATGTAAACAATATCAAGGGAAATAATCCATCTTATAACTGCCGCCTTATGTAAACAATATCAAGGGAAATAATCCATCTTATAACTGCCATGGAGCGCAATTCTATTCCAATATTTCCTAGACTTTGGCGTCTCTTCATCTTCTTGAGAAACAGGTCTTTGTTGTCGGTGATGTCTCTCTTAGGGACACAATTTTAACAGAAGGAATCATTGTTTTAAGGCCTGGAGGTTGTTATTAAGCCACCTAGAATTGTACTGTCATCAAATATAAACCACCTAGAATTGTGCTGTCATCAAATATAGGCCACCTAAAATTGTACTGTCATAAAATATAGGCCACCTAAAATTGTACTGTCATCAAATATAGGCCACCTAAAATTGTACTGTCATCAAATATAGGCCACCTAAAATTGTACTGTCATCAAATATAGGCCACCTAAAATTGTACTGTCATCAAATATAAACCACCTAGAATTGTACTGTCATCAAATATAAACCACCTAGAATTGTACTATCATCAAATATAAACCACCTAGAATTGTTCTGTCATCAAATATAGGCCACCTAGAATTGTACTATCATCAAATATAAACCACCTAGAATTGTACTATCATTAAGTTTTTGATCTCTTTTTTAAAAAAAACAATGAAGTACAAATTGATGAATCTTAAGTTCGCTATCATCAAATCTTTTCCCACTTTCCTTGCTATTAGTTTCATGACTCATCTATCATCATCATCAAATCTCATCCCACTTTCCTTGCTATTAGTTTCATGACTCATCTATCATCATCAATTCTTATCCCACTTTCCTTGCTATTAGTTTCATGACTCATCTATCATCATCAAATCTTTTCCCACTTTCCTTACTATTAGTTTCATGACTCATCTATCATCATCAAATCTTATCCCACTTTCCTTGCTATTAGTTTCATGACTCATCTATCATCATCAAATCTTATCCCACTTTCCTTGCTATTAGTTTCATGACTCATCTATCATCATCAAATCTTATCCCACTTTCCTTGCTATTAGTTTCATGACTCATCTATCATCATCAAATCTTATCCCACTTTCCTTGCTATTAGTTTCATGACTCATCTATCATCATCAAATCTTATCCCACTTTCCTTGCTACTAGTTTCATGACTCATCTATCATCATCAAATCTTATTGCACTTTCCTTGCTATTAGTTTCATGACTCATCTATCATCATCAAATCTTATCCCACTTTCCTTGCTATTAGTTTCATGACTCATCTATCATCATCATCAAATCTTATCCCACTTTCCTTGCTATTAGTTTCATGACTCATCTATCATCATCAAATCTTATCCCACTTTCCTTGCTATTAGTTTCATGACTCATCTATCATCATCATCAAATCTTATCCCACTTTCCTTGCTACTAGTTTCATGACTCATCTATCATCATCAAATCTTATCCCACTTTCCTTGCTATTAGTTTCATGACTCATCTATCATCATCAAATCTTTTCCCACTTTCCTTGCTATTAGTTTCATGACTCATCTATCATCATCAAATCTTATCCCACTTTCCTTGCTATTAGTTTCATGACTCATCTATCATCATCAAATCTTTTCCCACTTTCCTTGCTATTAGTTTCATGACTCATCTATCATCATCAAATCTTTTCCCACTTTCCTTGCTATTAGTTTCATGACTCATCTATCATCATCAAATCTTTTCCCACTTTCCTTGCTATTAGTTTCATGACTCATCTATCATCATCAAATCTTTTCCCATTTTCCTTGCTACTAGTTTCATGACTCATCATCATCATCAAATCTTATCCCACTTTCCTTGCTATTAGTTTCATGACTCATCTATCATCATCAAATCTTTTCCCACTTTCCTTGCTATTAGTTTCATGACTCATCTATCATCATCAAATCTTATCCCACTTTCCTTGCTATTAGTTTCATGACTCATCTATCATCATCAAATCTTATCCCACTTTCCTTGCTATTAGTTTCATGATCTCTTATCACGTCATTTGTTGTCTCTGTGTGTAGTTTAGAGTCGATTCTATGCCCAATCTCTCTCTTATCACGTCATTTGTTGTCTGTGTGTAGTTTAGAGTTGATTCTATGCCCAATCTCTCTCTTATCACGTCATTTGTTGTCTCTGTGTGTAGTTTAGAGTTGATTCTATGCCCAATCTCTCTCTTATCACGTCATTTGTTGTCTTTGTGTGTAGTTTAGAGTTGATTCTATGCCCAATCTCTCTCTTATCACGTCATTTGTTGTCTCTGTGTGTAGTTTAGAGTTGATTCTATGCCCAATCTCTCTCTTATCACGTCATTTGTTGTCTGTGTGTAGTTTAGAGTTGATTCTATGCCCAATCTCTCTCTTATCACGTCATTTGTTGTCTCTGTGTAGTTTAGAGTTGATTCTATGCCCAATCTCTCTCTTATCACGTCATTTGCTGTCTCTGTAGTTTAGAGTTGATTCTATGCCCAATCTCTCTCTTATCACGTCATTTAAAATATGACTATCAAGAAAAAAATTCACATTTGACATCTCCTGTTAATTTGGCTCAAATAACTACTTGTGTGTTGTATCTTTGTTCCTGTTGAATGCCTAATGCAGCGAAACATCGTTCTGGTTTGTGTTGTCCACTTATTACATGAAGCTTTAACCATACTGGTTTTTATTTATATATTTTTTCCTGTATTAAGTTTTTTTTTTATGTTTTCCTGTATTAAGTTTTTTTTAAAAAATGTTTTCCTGTATTAAGTTTTTTTAAAAAATGTTTTCCTGTATTAAGTTTTTTAAAAATATTTTCCTGTATTAAGTTTTTAAAAAAATGTTTTCCTGTATTAAGTTTAAAAAAATGTTTTCCTGTATTAAGTTTTTTAAAAATGTTTTCCTGTATTAAGTTTTTAAAAAAATGTTTTCCTGTATTAAGTTTTTTTAAAATGTTTTCCTGTATTAAGTTTTTTAAAAATGTTTTCCTGTATTAAGTTTTTTTTAAAAATGTTTTCCAGTATTAAGTTTTTTTAAAAAATGTTTTCCTGTATTAAGTTTTTTTAAAAATGTTTTCCTGTATTAAGTTTTTTTTAAAATGTTTTCCTGTATTAAGTTTTTTTAAAATGTTTTCCTGTATTAAGTTTAAAAAAAATGTTTTCCTGTATTAAGTTTTTTTTTTTTAAATGTTTTCCTGTATTAAGTTTTTTTAAAAAATGTTTTCCTGTATTAAGTTTTTTAAAAAAATGTTTTCCTGTATTAAGTTTTTTTTTTTTAGTGTTTTCCTGTATTAAGTTTTAAAAAAAAATGTTTTCCTGTATTAAGTTTTTTTTGAAAATGTTTTCCTGTTTTACATTTTGTTTTTTCCTGTATTAATTTTTTTTCCTGTATTAAGTTTTTTACAAATGTTTTCCTGTATTAAGTTTTTTTAAAAATGTTTTCCTGTATTAAGTTTTTTTAAAATGTTTTCCTGTATTAAGTTTTTTTTTAAAATGTTTTCCTGTATTAAGTTTTTTTAAAAATGTTTTCCTGTATTAAGTTTTTTTTTTTTAATGTTTTCCTGTATTAAGTTTAAAAAAAAATGTTTTCCTGTATTAAGTTTTTTTTAAAAATGTTTTCCTGTTTTACGTTGTTTTTTTTCGCTGTATTAAGTTTTTTATTAAAATTGTTTCCTATATTAAGTTTTTTAAAAAAATGTTTTCCTGTATTAAGTTTTTTTTTCTTCAAATTTCTCCTCTTATAACTACCCCGTCTATTCAATT